>BGPR01000107.1:1443111-1481580 GCA_013235015.1 Araneus ventricosus | reverse complement strand
TCATCTTTGGACTCCTTATCTAAATGTCTACTTTAAATTTTTAAGAACGAAAATGTATACACGGGATACCATTACTTATATTTATAAATCTCGGAAGGTTGTTACGAGCTTTTTGTGATATCCGCAACACATTTGGAAAATAGATATCAGTTCTCTCGGTTTTATAAAGTAAGTTAATTTGATAATTGTTCTAATTATTTCTATTAAATCTTTGAACAGTTTAAAGATTTGTATTCCTAAATCAATGACGAGGATGGCATTTTCTATGCAACTTATTTAGTGTGCCTTCAAAATTTTTTCCCATACTTGTGAACAGTTAAGTCTTAAATACAGGGTTCTCATAAATTATTGGAATTATTTAAAAAATTAATGAAAAACGTGTTACATTTACGTTTTTTTTTTCTTTTAAATGAGAGCGCGTTTTAAAAAGTTTTTTTCAGATAGGTAACGCCCCGTTACGGTATTCGTAAATTATTGGACATCTCCCATTTTTGAGAACCATTATTTTCGAAACTATTAAAGCTAGAAGAAAAATAAAAGCACGTATTTGCCGGGAATTTTAAGCTCTTTAATTTGTGAAATGAATTGTAATTCGAAAATTGAATAGTGTTCGAGATATTATCGAAAAACTAAAAAAGGAAACCAGAACCTTCTGCTGATCGGTATCCATTGCGTATGAAAATCTCTCTCTGTAGCAAATATAGATCGCCTTAATGGTACGCCACCTATCTGACAAAACTGTTTTTTATTTGCTCTGTCATTTAACAAATAAACGCAGTTGCAACATTATTAGTTCTTTTATTAATTTTTGAAATGGGTTCAATAATTTATGACCACCCAGTATATGCCGTTTCGTGTTATTGTTTGACATTCACAACTTTCGAGTTTCATTTCAATTAACAAGACAGAAAAACTTGAAACAAACCAAATTTTAGACATCCGTGATTATATCTATACTTATAAAATTAAAGTGAAAAAATAAATTTTGAAGCTTTAAATTTTTGCAAGATGAATGAAAAATTATTTTTATTATTAGAAAGTCCTGCTTTACCTCGACCTATCTCTATTTCGTCTGTCTGTAAATTTGTTTATTACGCAGTCACAACGAAACGTGTAGCTCGATTTTCTTCGAATCTGGAATGAATGTTCCTTGAAATCACTAAAAGCGATGTGTATGAAAGGATTTTAAATTATTCCGTTTCATGTAATGTTCAGATTGTTAAGTATGTTTTTCCAACGGGTCTAACCAAACGGTCCATGTTATAAAAATTCGATGAAAATTATTCATTTTATAACGCTTTTCTGCGTATTTATCATGAAAATTGTCATTTTTTGTTTGTTATCATTTGAAATTGCATTCAGAATGTCCTAAAAAAATACCGATAACAGCATATGATCCTTAATTGTAATTTTGTTAATACTGATAAAAGCAGGCAGTTAATTGTTATTTTGTTAATACTAATACAAGCAAAAACTTGCGTACATCATTCGCATTCAAAAAAAAAAATGTTTTTCTTCGGGGTGGGAGTTTCTGTTTACAGAAGATTTAGTAAAATTTTGTTTAGAATTAATCAATGTTTTATATAATATTTATTCGAATGAAAAATCATCATTAAAAAAGAAATACTTTTAGTCTAATCAACGAAGGTTTGAAAAAAAACATTAAATGATAAAGTTCTTAAAAAAGGTACACATGTTTGTGACGGGCTCCTGTTGAGTATGCTAAAAGTCTCCGTTGGTAGTGGGGGAGATCGTGCTGCCATCTTGGATTTCATACCCCTTTATGAGTTTTTCAAGAATATATCGGAAACTGGTCAATTCTCAAATTACAAGTTATATATAAATTTTAAAAAGTAAAATTCCCTACAAATATGTGGCTTTATTTTTGTTCTAGCTTTAATAGTTGCCGGGATAGTCGGTCTCAAAATTCTATGTTAATAAGTTGAGGTTCTGTGTTAATAGGTTTTGAATTCTAATTCATATTTCAGTTATAGTCTATCTATTCGCGTTTAATTAAGTTATTACGCTGATGTTTAAAAATTTACCGTCACAAAATGTCTTCTTATTTTTTTTTATCGCAAACCTTCTATGTGGTGAAACAGTGAGCAGATCAATTGAAATTAATAATTCGATTAAAATCAAACTAATGAGAATATGAAAAAAGAATGCGAATCCATTTCTTAAAAGCATTTAAAAATGTGTGAAGCTGAAATTTCGTTTTCCAGTCGCCCAATAAATTTATTTACAGTGAAAGATCGAAATTGCTCTTTTACCTGTGCTGAAAAAAAATGGATTTTCTGAGAATGAAAAATTCCTGTCCTCAAGACAAGTTAGATTCTTTTTATCTAGAAAAATATAAGGAAAAGAAAATTTCATTCCGTCTACTACCGAATTCACCATTTTCTTCTCATGATATTTAAGATTAGAGCTATGAGGATAACAGAGAGTGGGGAAAAATGCAATTAATGATAGCCTTCCAACAAGTTGTCACAATCATAGGTTGAAAAGCAGTTTAAATTAGGGGTTCAAAATCATTTCTCACTTCCAACTTCTAAAGCATTTGTAGCTATCGAAAAACATTAAGCGTGGAAGGGTTTTGAGTTCTATGGGCCAGGAAATCGGAGATATGCAGAAGTCGTCCCGAAATCACGTCAAAACAACCATTACAATAGCCAGTATTGCAACAAATAAATTGTAATAAGGTACATTAAAAACTCCAGGAAATCACTCATCTCAGAATGAGAAACCAGGCATTTGCTGATATGAAATGAATTAACCTTATAGTTTTACCTCCACTGCTAAATCAAATTTCAGTAATAAGCAAAGTAATTACCAATGAATAGATATCCAAAACTTCGATTTCGTTGTAATTTGTCCCTTACTGCAAATTATAAATGTTAGTCTTTAAAGAAATAATTTACATTCCACATGTACTCGACAAACATTTTTTGAAATTAGCCATATTAATAGATGCTTGCTGATGTCTTTACCACAATTATCACTTACAAATCTTCGCTGGCTGTAACCATGAAATAAAGGTACGTAGATGAAAACAGTATACTCATTTTAATCTATTGTTACTTTGTTGAAATTAATGATATTCAGTGAAGGAAAAGATTCACAAAATATAAATCGTTATTATATATATATTATATCTTTATCAATGTTAGTAGTTAACAATAAAACATTTTTGAAAAGACGAAAAAGTAATAACAAGTAAAATTAAATTTAATTTAAAAGCAGTTTTTAAGAAAAAGCTTTTATTAGTGCACTAAGAAAGTAGGATTTATTCTCTGGGTTTTAATCGTTAATTTATAATTTTAATAATAAATATCAAGGAATCTCGCAATCAATATTTTTTCAAATTCCTTACCAAGTTGTACCACGAGTATGGAATCAAAGCTTAATTAAATCGGTTGATTAACTTAAAATTAAGTTCTGAAAACATTAGAATAGTTACTTTCATCAAGAGTATGTAAGCGCACAAAATTTCAGATTTCTTGTGTATCAGAAAGTTGAGAGGAAAATCAACTTCAAAACTTCATCTTCACAAACGCGACACAAGCCAAGTTAAAGAAAAATGTTTACAAATTCAAATTATTCGGAAATATGAAGATTCGGAGATATATTAAGTGAAGAGAAAGTCTGAATCGGAGTATTATAAAAAAATCTACATTAAAATGATGACTTTACATATATCGAGTCAATTCCTTTAACGAATAAACGACTTTATATATAAATATGGACAGTACTTGAATTAATATCGGAATTTGGTCTAGGTAGAAAGTTCGCATTCCTGATTTAAAAAGAACAAACATGATAAGTTATTGTCATAATTATTCAATCCATATCTTTAATTTTCCATTCAATTTTTATCATTGATCTTTTTATCTAAATGTCTACAGTAATTTTTTTTAAAAAATACAAAGAAATGTCTCACATTGTATAAAGTTAGGTAGTTTCGGTTGATTTTAATCCACGCCTTTGTGTAGTGTTATCAGACAACACTTTTAAAAATAAACTTCAATAATATCAGCTTCATCGAATCAGTTTGTTTGATAATAGTTCGAATTGGTTCTATTAAATCTTTGAAAATTCTGAAGATATCCTTTATCAGAAAATGGCGATAATGTCAAATGTGCACTTTTTGCTTATGTGACTAAAATTTTCTCATCATAAGCAATTTTATGATTAATATTAGTTGCTTCACTTTCATGCTCGATACGCATAACTTCAAATTTGATTTGATTTTTCAAGACAGAAAAATTTAAAATAAACAGAAGGTAAGTCATCCGTGATTATATCTATGCTTTTAGAATTTAAGTAAAAAAAAACTTTCAAAACTTTAAATTTATGCAAGCGAGAAAAACAATTTACAGTCTTACTTAAGAATAATCAAAAATTACAATTTGTTTTTGATTTTTTATAAACGAAATCTTGCGACATTTAAAAAAAATTTAATTAATTAATTATCGATTCCAAACATTTCATTGTCCAACAGAAAACTGGCAGCAGTGTTGGAATTGACTTTATTTTTAAATTTGCTGCATTGTTAAATTTTCAAAATGTGCATCTTAAATTCTGTCTTTAAAAATTTTATAAGTTTTTTTTAAAATTATTGTTATGAAATTTAAAAAACTTGCAACATACGACAGATTGTTTGCTAAGCAAGAGAAACGTTCGGAATTAAAAAAAAAAGATTTATCTAATGATTTAATTGTTGAAAAAGGTAAGTAAGATTTTATCACGATATTTGACAGGCTGTTGATTCAATAACGAAGCAGTAATCTATGAAATATTTCGATAACTTAAAAGAATCTAGAAAATCGAAACTGAGTTGTAAACTTGCTGTTGCTGTTGTAGTCAAATAGAAACAGGAATCATGCATTTAAAATACATAAGAACAATTTATAATTAACTGGAAACATTCTATATTTTAATTTCACTATCGTTTGCAAATAAATTATTTTTTAATTAGAAAAGAATTTTTGCTTTCATGATTTTTCAGACTGACGTGTCTAGTTACAGTGGAAAAAATATACTTTTAAATCTTGTTTCCACAGTGAAATTTGTTTAAAAAAAGTACCAGAAGTGCTTCAGAAAACCCTTGAAGACGACACTCTGTATAACAGTAGCAACAGCGCTCAGCGTCTAACAGCTTATCAACTCGCGCTGCGGACAAAACTCCAAAGATATACTTTCATCGTTTGAGCACCTAGGTATTTATAGCCTTTCCGACAGGGAGTGGAGTCACCTCCTCGAATCCTCTAGAAAAATCTCCATATCTCAGTTCTTAAAAGAGATAGGATAATACTTCTTGTATTTTCTTGAACCTTCATTTTGTCCCCAAGATCGAGAGTCATTTGCTTGTATTCAATAAGTACCTATGTAAGCAACTGTTTTCTACCAGAAGACTAACAGGTAAAGGAATCAGAATTTACAGATTCATAACAATATGATATTTTAATGGACAATAATAAGTTATCAAAGTTCTTTCTTAAGGTAGATCTTATTTGTGCAATTAATTGAACGAACTCCAGATTCTTAAATTGGAATAACTCAGAATTGAGCAAAAGACGTTTCGTGAAGTTGTTTTCTTGCTAGTCAATAAATGGATAAGTTTTAGAAAAATTTCAAATTGATGATTTTGATTATCAGCATTTGATCATGGATTTCATATTATGATGTGTAGTGAATATTCACCACATAATAACAAAACGTTTTAATATAGTACATGTTTACAGAATTTTACTCCAGCGCATGATAAACTGAAATGAACTCCATCCTAATTTCATTCTTTTTCTTTAGAAATTTTCCGTGGAAAAGTAGATAATTCTCCAAAAAGGTTATATTTGCCTTCTGATGGTGAACGTACTTGGATTGATTTTAAAATGCCATTGGAAATTCTAAATGTTGTCAACTTTGGATTTTTATATTTATTTTCGAATAAATATTTTTTGTATAATTTTTTTGAGACTTAAGAAAATAGATTTAAATTGTAGTATAAATAGTTGTTCAAGATTTCCAGGATTTTTTTTTTTTTGCACAATGTTTTTAACATTCGCGGGAATATTTTTTCTCAAAGTTAGGGACAAAATGATAATTAATAATGCTTTTACTTGAAATATAATATTTAGTTGCTGGTACTAAATATCATATTATTATTCATTTCATCTTTAGAAAATTTAGCAAAGCTTGTATGTAGTACCTTTATTATAGTAAGTGTAAACGCTTGTAGCTTCTTCATGGAATTTCAATCAAGTGGTTACGCAGGTTGCAAAGGTATTGAAGAGTTAGGTTTCTGTCGAGGGAAACAAGAATGTAAATATAAGTTTGAAACTTCAGATTAGCTTATTATTCAACCAATATAATTATCACCATTTCACTGCAAAATTTCTTCATTGATTATTGTTTCATAAATGAAATTCATTTCGCTTGCTTGGGAAACTTCTGGCAAGTTAGAAATGTCCTTTTCGGTCGTAAAAAAGAAAAATTTTTGGTAAAATGCAGTTTTTTAAAAGTGTTTGCCTTTTTTCAAATCAGGAAGACAATTCTCGGATTTAACTTTATATTATTATTCTTTGAGTCCATTTTATAATGAGTCAAAATAGTGAAACCCAAAATGGCTTCACTGACTCTAAACTGGAACAATGCAAACATAGTTTTCCCCTCTAATAGGTCCCAATGGAGGGCATCATGAGTACATGGATGAGAAATCACCGGATAGGTAAGCGAGGTCTCTCTTCCCTGGTGGGTGCAATAATGTCTTGGGCTGGCCCTCTGCTGATGATAGTGCGTGGCTCCTTCGGGTGGGGTCGGGCCGTGGCCGGTGATGGCTGCTAAGACTCTGGCATCATTACTCGAGCTACTGCAGCGAAGTCACTCAGATACACCGAACGGCTTCGAGCCAGGCCGATATGAATTTCTCCTCTAATAGATATCAATTGGCAAGAAGAAGATTTTGTTTCAAAGAATCATCTGTTGATAAACATTAATTATCAAGAAGATTTGTATTAATACGTTTTTAACAATGCAAATGCAAATTCTTTTATGGTTTTTAAGGCACGAACACTTGTTTTTTAAGAAGCTCTCACATCGTCGTCGTTCAGTCAGAAGTCCACAAAGAACCTTTTGACGGACAGCTGCAGTCAATTAGAATTCGTAATTAATGATTTCGTAATAGAAACCTGTTATCTAGACATCAGTAAATCAACCGTAGGAGCTAGATACCTGCAAAATAATTTTTTTCTATTTATCATAGCGACTCTAAATAAGTAAAGTTTAAACTGACTACATCTCGAAACTACAGTTTCGGACTTAGTGACTGTTGCCTGAACGACGACGATATACTATTTGATACTTGATGTTAACTATTTCAGTAAAAAAAAATTGAGTTATCTTGTCGACAAATGTTATAATTAATATTGTAAATTTAAATTTATAGGAGAAACTAGGAATGTTATACTATAGTTTTAAATTATTTAATATTATATATAAATTATTTAATATTATATATATATATATATATATATATATATATATATATATATATATATTATGAAATCATCTAGGATCAAGTATCTCTAAGGGTGACGGTATTTGACTCATTCCTAGGAATACTAGACCCTAGGGAAAGGGATACTTGGCCCTGCATGCGAGAAATATTTAAATTCTTTCGATAATACTTACGCATCGAAAATTCAATTATTAAGATAAATCTATTGAATTGAAAGCATCTTCATTATAAACAAATATTAATTAAACGAATTTAAAAGATTAAATAATATAGAAACTATAAAACGCAATTGTTATAAATAAAACTCTGGTTGCAACGAAAAATCAAAAGAATAAATGAAATAATGCCAAATTAATTAAATAATACTAATAACACTGGACAACAAAAAAATTTTTTTCATGTTGCTCGAGAAAGAAAGGGTTATACCTATGTATTTTTGTGCCCTGATTTCAAATCTGTTAAGCGTTTATTTCTATCACCCATAGTTTTTGAGCAACATAGTAACTCTTATTATATACATTAGGAAATCATATTCAGGTTACATAGGCATATTAAAATGTTACAAATCTTCACTTTCTTGTGTACTTGTCCTGTCAACTGTGCTTGGCTCGAGGAATATCCCTTTTCAATGTCCAACAATAGTCGGCTAACATTTTGGGATTCCATTTCCCTCGGTAACGAGCTTTCATATTCGAGATATCCTGATGGAACCGTTCACCATGCTCGTCGCTTAATGATCCTAGGTTTTCAGGGAAGAAGTCTAAGTGGGAGCGCAAGAAATGGATTTTCAACGACATGTTGCATCCCATGGTTTTGTAGACCTTTAGCAAGTTATTGACGATTTGCCTGTAATTTTCCGCTTTGTGATTTCCGTGGAAGTTTTTTGCTAACTCCTTCCGATGTCCATGATGCGGCTTCCTTCTCAGTCAGTTTACTCTCAAACATCGGATCCTTCATTAGTTGTCTAATTTGAGGACCGAAAAATATGCCTTCCTGAATTTTTGTTTCACTCACTTTTGGAAACTTCAGACGTAAGTACTGAAATCGACTTCTTCCACAGTCCATCGCTTTAACAAAATTCTTCACCAAACCTAATTTGATGTGCAATGGAGGGCGCAGATATGCCAAGAATGCTTGCTTTACTCAATACTGGACAACATATGCTTCAAGTTTTCGTATGTTTCTTTCATACGAACAGCATATCCGACAGGAATCGAAGGGTGCTTGTTACCATTGTGTAACAGAACTGCTTTTAAGCTGACCTTTGAAGAGTCTATAAACAAACGCCATTCTTGAGGTTTATGTTGTAGTCCTAGAGCCTTAAACAACGAGTCAACATCATTACAAAATATCACATCACCATCTCGGGAAAAGAAATCTTGAAAATCCTGTTGCCGTTTACGGAAAGAACACACTTTGGTTTCCTTTTCAAGGAGATTCCATTCTTTGAATCTTGATGCCAGTAACTCTGACTGATTTTTGGATAAGATAAGAGCGCGCACCAAATCATTGAGATCAGACTGACTTATTAAGTGAGACATAGGCGAGGTTTGGACATCTGCATACATGGGAGCCTGGTCATCTTCGGCTTCTTTAACTACTACGGAATCGCGCGCGGGTACAATATCATCATTATCATCTAGACTCAAGGTTTCCGTTGGTTTCGGTATAGATAGTCCCGAACTATCGATCACAGGCCTGATTGCTGATGGAAGATTTGGATACACGACTGTATGCCTAGAATGCGAGGTGATTCCTGAAATATCTGTCAAGCAAAAATAGCAATCTGTGGAATGGGTTTTGTGTTCTCTCCAAACCATTGGAATTGCAAACGGCATATGACAAAACCCTTTCATCCAGGAGGTCATATCAGAACAACATGATTTGCAGGCAATGTGAGGAGCCCAAATTTGTCCTGGTCACCGATACTGCACCCGAAATAAAGTGCATAAGATTTTTTCACAAGTGGGATAAGATATGCATTTCAAACCCAAGCATTATCTTATTGGCCGGCAATTAATTTCTTCGGAAAGTATTTTTGACACAAGATCCGACATATTTCAATGACATTTTCTATGTTTCTATGTACATGTAAGCAATTACGAGTAGCGTTGCTGAAAAACAGTATGTTATAGAGGTTTTTCGAGATTATATTCGTGTTCAGAGATCATAAAACACCATTATCAGTTAAAATCTCAAAGGCAACAAAAAATATCCTGGCTACGACATTAATTCAAATAAAAGAAAGGAGTGGACAGAGGTTTTAGTGAGAGTTCATGTTGCATAAAATTGGAGGGTGATAGACAAATTCTGATTGGGTTTTCGAATTCAGAGCGTGAAAGTACATAAGAATTAGTTAAAATCATACGGGCAACAAAATGGTTGTTGTCCAGTGTAATAGCAATGGAGCTGGGAACCTAGTAACGTCACTAACATATTGAAGAATTGTCGGTTTGTAAAATAATACTAGAATAGAATAGCACCAAAATGAAAAGAAAGAATCTAAAAAAGTTGTATAAAAAAAATGGAAAAGCAAAATTGACTTTCTCTGTTTTCCTAAAGTTTTGGTCAAAACAGAAGCAAGAGAAGAAAAATGTATTCTACGATAAAAAAAATTTTATCTAACAAAGAGACGTTCACAACTGAAATGGCGAAAAGTTAAATAAAATCAAAAAGTAGATAAAATGTTTTTCTATCCTTTTTCAAATTCTTACTCAAATAATTAATTTTATTATTTGAAATTGTGGGTACTTACGTATTAACGCCACCGAAGCTGAAGTTGCGCTAATGCGCCAAGATTGGCGGCACTTAAAAACCGTCAAATCTGGCGTATTAACGTCACCGCAGCTACAGATTTGGCGGTCGCCTACAGATTTGGCGGTTTTTAAGTGCCGCCAATCTTGGCGCATTAGCACAACTTCAGCTTCGGTGGCGTTAATACGTAAGTACCAAATTGTGATATTAAAAATAAATTTTTATTCTTTATATAGTTATTTAAAAACTATTTTTCAATAATTATTTTCATATAAAACTCAACTACTAAAACTCTAGCACTTACGGCAATAATCAAGGCAAAGTTTTGCTAGCATCATCCATCTTAATATGTTTTCATTCTTTGGGTTGTCATACTGTCGACAAACTCCACCGCCACAAAAGTTTATCCCAATTACAAACTCTGCTTCCGTCGGCTATGGACATCGAAGTTGCAGTGAATAATAAACGGGAAATTTTAGATTGGTTTTGTGAAGTTTATTTTTTATGGTCAAATATCCCTAACTTGTTTTTTCTAACGAATCTAAAGGGCCGCGGTGGCCTAGTGGTAAGGTCCCTACTTTGGGGCCAGAGGGTTCCAGGCTCGAAACCCGATTCCACTGAAGATCCGTCGTGTGCTGGGCTTGTTCCATTTTAAATCATGCGTAAGGGGTCCTCCCGTTAGTGTAGTGCAAAAATACCCACACCGGCCAGGCCTACCCAGAAAGGGTGTAAGGCCGGTAGAAGATCAGCGGGGAGAGCTCCACCAGCATGTAGAGGACGGGATTTATTGGGTACAATAAGATGATACAGGCATTGCCCGAACAGGGGCAGTAATTTTAAATACAAGAGAGCTGGGAGTGTAAACATGGTTCAACCCACCACGGTGGGGAGAAAATAGCTTGATTTACTGATCGGGCAAACAAGGAACAGTAAAAATAGATAAGTATTGAAAAAAACAAATAAACATAGAAAAAGCAGTAAAAATCAGATATATAAAAAAGTCAAATATTGAAACCCCATAGTATAAAAACAAAACATACACAAACAATATAACACATCAAACGACACACAAAACACAAATAAAAACCGTACCAAACATAGAATTAAAAATACATAAATTAATAATAATAATAATAATTACTTCTGAGATAGAGAGGAATAAATTCCGTTAGTCAACGGTAATGCACGCTCCGCGTAAAAGGGAATATCAAATTATCAATTACAGAATGTTTTTTTGAGTAAAACTGCTCAAGTTAAAAATTACTTTATGTCCTATACAGGATAAAAACGGCCAATGGGAGAGGAAAAGGAATGAAATTTTGTAGTCTAAAAATAAAAACAAGGTCAAAAAGGGAAATGCATAGCCCCAACCCCCCCCCCCCCCAAAAAAAATCTAAACAACCGTTAGGGCATTGACAACGTGGCAACAGGTTCCCAGAACTGCGAAGAGACTCGGGAATTGGAACAGTCATCTATTGTCGGGGCTAATGGACCAATAGCTGCCCTAGGGCGCCGAGAGAATTCCACACCAAGGAACCGACTGGGTACAATAAGTTAAAAAAACGCATAAACAAGTGGAGAGCACTATAAACCTATAGAACTGTCATTCAGTGAAAAATTAAATTAAAAATAAAAAGTATTTCTTAAAAAGCCCAAATCATGTAAATAATGAAAAAAAGAAAGACTCAGCAGGCGGGAAGTCAGGAGGACTGAAAGCGGAACTGTAGAAGGTGTGAAATAAAAACCAATCCTGAGAGGAGATGTCAAGTGAAAAGTCCCTGGCAAAATGGTAAAAGATAAAAAGAGTAAGAACAGTCTTTCAATATGATAAGATAGAAGTAACACGGACCCTCAAGACATCATTGGAGGCAGTTATGGTCTCTCTCCTGGGTCAGTGTATCGCAAATGTTCCTGCTGGTCCTTAAAGCGCCTTCCATTTTGGTGACAGCCTGTCTATTTGTTAAGAGATTGTTAAACCACGCTTTTTTGTGTTCATCTGCGGGTTTAATTAGATGGAACTCTTTGGTGATCTAACAGGAGAAGATATAATGATCTGCATCACCCAACATTCCGCAGATACAGCGTGGAGAGTCTAAGAATTTAAAACGATGAAGGTAAAATGGGAATGGACCATGCCCACTGAGAAAATATATTAAAAACTTATTATGGATTAAAAATTTTGGGCTTACCTGATTAATGTAGCCTCTTACCCTAATTCCCGAAGCCGAATCGTAGCTATTCCAATATTCATTCCATTTGTTTACTATGTAATTCTTTAGGAGGCATTTGAGGTGGGAGTAGGGAGCAGGAATGACAAATTTCTCACCGGATGTTATGGCCAATTTGGCTTGTTGGTCGGCCAATTCGTTTCCAGGAATTCCCGCATGGGCTTTAACCCAGGAAAGGCCGACCATGTTCTTTGCCTTAAAGCTGTTTGAGTTTACTTTGTTAACGAATTCAGATCTGGTATTTGCGCTATTAATGGCAGATATAGAAGTGAGGCTATCAGTATGTGTGTTGACTTTCACTTTCTCTTTGACAGCCCAGTTGACTGCGAATTCAATTGCGGCTAATTCTGCCTGGAATACCGAGTTGAAGGTGTTCAGTTTAAATAGATAGTTCTGGATGTTAATTTCATCTTTGAGAATATATACGGCGAATCCAGTCTCATTTTCGATTCTGGATCCGTCCGTGTATATCTCACAGTCAGCATTTGAAATTTTACTGTCAAGGTTAATAAGTTTCTGTCTGGAGGGAATGTTTTTAAATGGCACGTATTTATCCAAGAGATTTATATCGAAAATGGTGTTATATTCATTAGACCGGTTAACCCAGATCCGGAATTTGATAAACTCGGCTTTGGCTACTATGTGAAGGGGAGGATTGGTGGATGAAGTGCGGAAAGCCCTTCTAAATTTCAGTAAGAATATTCTTTGAATGCTATGAAGTCTATCGATTTGGCTCTTTGTTAAGGCCCCCTCCCCAAACACTTGCACCATAGAGTAGAGCCTTTTCAATAACGGTGTAGTACCAGAGAGTTTTAAGAGATTTTTATTCATATTCCATTTAGACTTTACTACTCTATTAAAATTCGATGCTAAGAATAAAGCTTTTGCACATGCAAAGTTAAAAAGTGGGCGGTCCAAGATAGTTTATTATCTATTGTGATTCCTAAAATTTTAAGACTGTCACTTACCTTGATTGAGTGGTTTTTGATCTTGAAAGTTGGCTTTCTATTAAGAACTGTAGAATTCCTTTTTGAAAACTTTTGGGAGGCGATGCTCCTGTACACCACCGCCTGGCATTTTTCTATGGAAAGTTTGAGCTCTAAATCTTCAAGTTTATCGGAAATGACAGCCAAAATTAAATTAGTCTTATTTTCTAATTCCCTGACCGTTCGTCCTCCAATTAATAGTACCAGGTCGTCGGCGAAAGCTTGAATATGTAAATCAGGTCTGTCATTTATTAGAATAGAGTTAATATATATATATTCCATATTGTAGGAGCGATCACAGAACCTTGTGGGCATCCTTTAGAGCAAGGTCTAGAAATTTCTAGAACGTCGTTAGTGTAAAAAACCCTTCTATTTTTGAGATAAACGTAGATAAAATTCTTAAAGAAAGCCGGAAAGCCAAAAGATTTTAAGGTTTTAAAAAGAACCGGCCAGTTCATAGTATCGAAGGCTGATTTTATGTCTAGAGAAACGAGGGCGAGATGTTCTGAAGGCATACGAATTTTAATTGTCTCTATTAGATCATGTATGGCCAGATCACAGCTTTTGCCTTCTCTAAAGCCGTATTGATTGTAGTGTATGATATTGTTTCGATCAAGCCATTTATTGAGTTGTAGAAGAAAGAGCCTGTCAATAATCTTGCCCAAAGTTGGGAGAAGACAGACAGGCCGGTATGATGTACAAAGACCAGGATCTTTACCATCTTTAAGAAGAAAGAAGACTTTGGCATTTCTCGGATGTTCAGGAAAGTAATTGAATTTAAAACACATGTTAATTAAGTCAAGTATAAATTCTTTGTCGTGGATGAAAACCGCTCTCCACATCCGAAAATCTATCCGATCAAGGCCCTTTCACCTTTTAAAGTATTGATTACTATCTCTATATTGCAGATGTTTGAAGAGGGGATGCCAGCTCAGATGTCGTTCTCGGCATCTGACCGAGGTTCAAGATTACGAGATCCGTCCCAAAATAGCCCATGTGTTGCTTCAAAACGGGAAGTTAATACAACTAAACCAAACTAAATCTAAAGATAAAAGTACGTATAGTCGGACCTCTATTTAACGAACCTCTATTTTTCGAACATTTCCTTGGAACCAAGAACATTTTGCGAATTTATTCGTAAAATAACCTCCAAACAGCAAAGTGCATTCTCTATTTAACGAACTTTTTGAGCCAATATTTTTTTTCTCCCTATTTCTCAAAAGATTTCTGAACATTTCAAACTTATTCTTTCTTTCAACACATTTTGTGGTGATCAATGACCTTGAACTGGGTTTACTAGTCTCCTAACTCATTGAGAGCAGTAAAATCGCAGTCATTCTTTTCATTTCATCCAAGAAGTGCAAACTTTACCACCCCCCCCCCCCCATTGTCCACTTCATTAGAAACACTCTCAATATCCCACTTTCCCCCTCAATGGAGCTGTCCCGTGTCCTCGAACTTTATCAGTAATTAGATTTAAGGACGCGTGTATACTTAAAATTACTTGTTGAAATAAATGCGATAATGTCATTAAAATTCATTAATTTTAATATAATTTTTTTTTAAAATTGAAATGACAGTGTATTCATGGACAATGTTTTGTTTTATTCCGGTTTTCCTTGCAGATTTCTTTTTGATGGAAAACAAATAGATATTAATTTACAAAATAAAGGACTGATTAATTACTTTTTTAATAATAATATTTAGTGTTTATGAGTTTAAAATCTGTTTTGTCTAGTTTAAAGTATTTTAAAAGGTGAATCTCTAATTAACGAATTTTCCATATAACGAACTTTTCTTCGGGATTTAGCGACTTCGTTAGATAGAGGTCCGACTCTACTTAAAATTATGATATTTTACATCATCATATATCAATTTATGGCGTGAAATACGCTTAAAAGTTAGAAACATTTTAATTCATCATACCCTCAAGGGTACCTTCCAATCCGCAGAGGAATGAAAAGCGAAAAATTTACTTTGGAGCTCCCAAAACATTTTCGCTTACACATCATTACAATGGATCTTCAAACTGGGATGGCAATCTTTTCCAATATGCCATATGACCAACGGGCACATAAAAACGACACTCACAAATTATCAACAGTCTCAGGTTTTTAGAAAATCGTCTAGGGTCAAGCCTACATAGTTTCTCCAAAATTTACAAAAAGAACGAATAAATAGACAGGGGAAACAAATATTGCTTATCAGTATTTTCTTATACATGAGAGCTTTCATAATTATTTTCATTCTTAAAATACTTCCAGACAAGCTTTGAAGATGAAGGAAACCTTCTGGTACTGGTTTTTTCGCATTTTGGTTGGTACTATGCGCTTTCTATGGCACTTCCTGCTGTCATTCAAATACGGAGGCAAAGGAAAAGTTGTTTCTCCAGTAACAAATCCACTCTTGCTGAAATCTGCAACTAAATTGGCTCAAGAAATACGAGAAGGGAAGGTAACTGCTTTCACGAATTATCACTTTAGTTTATGCAGTTTCATAAAGGAAAACGAATGTTAATTAAGTAAACTTTTCATCCATTTTCACGCGCTGCTGATTATATTATATTATTTTTTTTATATATATCTGTGTGTGGCGACCTAAAAGGAATTACAGCGTTTTCTTTCCATTAGATCTTATTGGCAACCGTTTTAGCATTGTATTCTCACAGCTAGGAGCTCCAGTCTACGGAAGATGTGAAAATAAAATTGACATCCTCATGACGTCAGACGGAAGCAAACACGACAAGCTGCGTGGAAACCATTCCCTAACGACCTCTATTGTCCTGATAACAATGCCAACAGATGCAATAATTCAGTGCTTATTAAATTTCTCTATCATTTTTAGTCATTTTTTAAGGAATAGAAGAATCTATACTTAGAAAATCTAGAGTGGTTATACTTCCTAAAACTATATATATATTGAAATTTTTTTCTCGAAAATTAAATTTTTTTCTCGATTATTGAAAATGAAATTAAATTTGAAACATAATGAAAACTGACAATTTATTCGTATTTTTTATTGTGCACTAGTCATTAAAATACTTGCGAATAGTATATTTAATTTTTATACTGTTTTCACTGTTTAATTTAAATCCAATCTCTTAACTACAAGTTCTCCCAAATGAATTACAATCTTGAAATGTCTAGAGAACAGTTTATTTTTCGCAAAGTAAATAATATAGTCTTTTTAATTTCTGCAGCGAACGGTATCTTTAAAGTTAATGCTACTTTCTGCCCTGAATATTCTTTTTTTTAAATTTAATAAACATTCATTTATATTCATTCTTTTCTTAACAATTTTTCGATCTACATTTTATCCAGCACTCAATTATAATGAAAAGTATTAAAAACAGCTGATTTCTGATATGAACTTTAAGAAGATGTTAACTAATTTGGGCTAGTTTTCAGCAACTGCTTTCCAGTCAGAGTTCTCTTAGCTTCTCAAAATCTGGCTTTCGTTTCTTCGAAATAACAGCTTTCAGGAAATTTTGTTCCTCTGTTTTTTCAGCTGAAGAGCGAAGAAGTAGTGCAGGCTTACATAGACAGAATTCTTGAAGTGGAGCCGCTCATCAACAACGGGAGACCGCTTTTTTCGAGGATGCAAATGAAGGAGCGAGAAGTGGATTCCCTCATCGCTTCAGGAAGCTACTCGAGTGAATATCTAAACGAAAACCCCTCTTAGGGGTGCCCTTTTCTATCAAGCTCATTTTCATGGCTAAAGGTAATTATACTCAGCAATAATGGAAAATCTGAAAATAGTTCAGATGCATTATAGTAAGTTACATTGCAAAAAACCATCCATGAAACAATAAACAAACAACCGGGATAGCTTTCTATTTGTACTGTATTCTTTCAGAATCCTTAAATTATAAATGGTTATTAAAAACATGTGTTAAAATTTTATGTACACTTAGAAAATTAAATGTTTAATATTATTTTACGGAAACGAAAGTTTATTACGATAGCAAAGGATAAAAGAAAATATAGATCCTGAAACAAAAATGTATCGTTCGATTGGATATTCTGGGTTTGACTGCAGTAAATACGTAGCAATAGAACGGATTCAGAACGATGGGTATAAAAATAATAGCGGTGAAAAATCGGTGTTAATGATTAATTATTCGTCTTGTTAGTTGAAGGATATATTTCTATAAAATGCACACAAAATTTTTTTCATACGCATTTCGTATCATCTTTCAAAATTTTTCGTGTGATCGATGTGCATTTGAACCCCGGGAATCCGAACTAATTGGGGCTGACTTCTGTTCAGATGCCGGCGAATTCAGATTATCCGGGAAAATTCGATAAAATACTCTTGCAGTACTAAATGCGGTAAAGTATTGACTCTGGTGCTCTGTGAAGGCATTCGGAAAGAGCACGCGGCGATTCTCATGGTACCATGGCAAACAAGTTGAGAGTAAAAAGAAGGTATATGAGTTTTTTTTCTACTAATTAAGATGCTGTATTCATTCTTAAAGACCACTTCAAATACTTCTTTTAAGTTAGGAATAAACATTAGCTTTGTTTCTGATTCGTAATTGTTATTTCTCCTTCATTTTCAGTAACACTGAAATTGAAAAAAGCTATACTGGAATTTCGGATTAACGGGGTTCGGATTATCCTGGATTCCGGATTGCCGGGTTCGGATTATCCGGGATTCCGGATTAACGGGGTTCGGATTATCCGGAAATTCCGATTACCGGGGTTCGGATTATCCGAAAATTCGGATTACCGGGGTTCGAATTTCCGGTTTTCTACTGTAATTCCAATACTATTGCAATTGTTACTCAAGGATATGGGAAGTTTTATAAAGTCACATTTTTCTTACTATGACAGAGAGAGATCTTGTATTCCATGTTTTAGAATGAATTTTTCCTTATTTGTACATCCGTTTCAATTGCCTTATAAATATGAGTAGATCTAAGGAATGAAAAGTGATAGTTAAAATATTCTAGTTTTAATTAAAATAGTAAATATTTTCAGAATTCCTAATATCTAAAGGCAAAACTTATTCTTATAAATGTGGGAAGTAGTTAATGTATAGTAATATATTTATGAATTAAATGCTGCAGTCATCTTCGTTTCACTTCCTCATTTATTTGATAATTATATATTTTATAAGTTTGCATGATAAAAGTGGGTGATTATAAGTTGAATAAGAGCGTATTTTGAGTCACTCTTCTCATTTTCAGGCCTCCGATGCACTGCTGTACAAAGCTTTCGAAACCTCACGCCACGCAAGATGCACCTGCGGTTGCACTGATGAAAAGGGACAGGACTATTTTGATCACATCCACAAATGTTCCTGAGCTGCTCACAAATATTGCAGCTGTCAATTCGCAGGATAACCACCAGCCTACAATACGAACAGAACAAGCGGCGGTAGTAGTGGTATGTTACCTCCGTTGTTGAAGTGTATGAGTTTATCAAATTTTCCCATAGAGATACAGATGTCTATAAACAGATTCACAACATTTTTACTCTAATTTCTTCTCAAAACCACTAAAACCATTAGGATAAACATATTTACAATATTTTACTCTAATTTCTTCTCAAAAACCACTAAATACCATTAGGATAAACAGATTTACAACATTTTACTCTAATTTCTTCTCAAAACCAGATAAATACCATTAGGATAAACAGATTTACATTTTACTCTAATTTCTTCTCAAAACCACTAAATACCATTAGAATAAACAGATTTACATTTTACTCTAATTTCTTGTCAAAAACCACCAATAACCATTAGGATAAACAGATTTACATTTTACTCTAATTTCTTGTCAGAAACCACTAAATACCATTAGGACAGGCCGGAAAAAGTCAAAACTTTTTTCATTTCGCTATACCAAGGAAAAAGGGTCAGTTGGTTAGAAATTAAGCGAGGAAGAAAAGTAAGAAAATTATATCTGATATCTTTCTGTTCCCGTATGGTCCTTAAAAATCTTAAAAGGTGACGGCAATTGATTGCTTTTCAATAATTTTTAAAATTTCGCTCTATCTATTTATTATAACGTTAGCTTATCATCTCATCTTTTTAAGAGTAATAAAATTTAGTTTTTCAAAATCTGTCTATAACTTCCGGTGGCACATTCCCTCCAAAGAAGATAAAAATATGTGAAATTACTGAAATATGCAATTTTTAGTTCCTAATTCTCAGCGTAATATTCATACACTATGATGAATTTCAACAGGTGGAGGCATATACATAACGAAAGGTTATTTAAATATATCAACTTCATTTAACATATACTAACTTCAATATTATAATATCATAAAATCGATAATAAAATATATCAACTCATTTATTTTCTTTTTTTACTGTCACACATTACAATACTTACAATACAAGCTTCAAAATTACAATATTATTTGTTACTTAAGAACGAATGGCAGGAATGCAGAAAGTAACAAAAAACGAACAGATCTTTCCTTTCTGCCATTAAAACATCTTTATGTCTCTTAAATATCCTGCATGGCATTTTACTCTCTATTCTCACCAGATGAAACTTGGAAGTCTGATTCGAAGGAAAACTCGGACATTACGGGCAATAACGTCGTTTTTAGACTGTCACAAACTTTTCGCGATGCTTCTGATTAGCACTTCCCTTTGAATTTTGAGAACCTGGCCAGAAATATGAATTGTAGCTCTCGTAAATAAAGTCTGCTATAATTTGGTGAATGTATTTTCTCAGAGAAAAATCGGGTTATTAAAATACGAATGAACCTTCTTTTAAGATTTTTTTATTAAACATACTAAGCTAACATATACTCTTGCTAAAAGATAAAAATGAAGGATTCAGCTTTATTCCAGTCGTAATATTTCAAATGCTTAAATATGTTATGTGTATTTTTCCATGTCGATATCTGCTGTTTTCAGGACTCTGCATTTATTTTTAATACAGGCAGTTACAATTTATTATTATTTTATTTTTCTCTGTCTAAGTTTTTGTATGCGGTGGGGGATGGGAATGCAGAAAAAGAATTTCTCTAGACATTATAATCTTAAAACAGTTTCTGGTCTATATATAAGGTGACTGTGTGCAAGCCCCACTAGACCCCGGGCACAAGCCCGTTTCACCGACCTGAGAAACACTCAGCTTCTGACATGGGTTTACACATCTCTCAACTGCTTGTGTGTAATATGAAAACGCTCCATTTAGGCACTACAACAGAACGAATAAGGGAATTGATTTCCTAACTTGTAGTTTAGGGTGCGTACTCACTTCGTTTCCCTTAAGCTCGCCAATTGTTTGTCGCCAAGAGAGGGAGTGCCAGAACATTTGTTTTGGATGCGAGTTTGGATTGAATAATGCCTCGTTTGGAATTCTTGATCATTCACCAAACGATTTTTTTTCAATAACCGTTCGCTATTCTTCTGAAGATTTTCGTCTGTTTAATTTGCTGATTCTCTTTCTCTGTGTTGCTGATTGTGGCTTCCAAATATCAAACAAGGAATGTTTTTCCTGCAAACAATGGTTCCCTTGCTACGTTCCGTCGTCTTCAGATATCGTGTTTTCCCTCGTTTCTCAATGAAAAAGCGAAGCTACGAGGGGCCCGCTTTACTGAAAGCGAAGCAGCTGATGTTTTTTCTAGTTAAAAAATTTGCCCGGTGCAAACTTGCAATGCCTAAGGCATTACGCTCACAATCTCTCGTTTTGAGATGCCTTAGGCATCGAATGCTCAGGAGACCTATAAAAAACTCACTGTGCATCCTAAACAGTGTTTGCAGACGGCAAAGAAAATTGGCAAGAAAATAGTACGCACACTAAACTCCAGGTTTACCCATATTTCATCATCACTAATGCCTTGCAACGGCGGGAAAGAGTCAAGCAGCTTTCATTTTGAATAATTTCAATATACTCCGTAACTTAAAATTGAGTTTGGGCATTATGAAATTTCTGATTGATTTTCTCTTTAAGACTGATTGTCTCGTCTTTAAAATTTGTCTAATGTCCAGTTTGCTTATGTCTTTCTGTCATCCGGTGCCTAGGATCAGCATCATATTTTCAGCATGGACAAAAAAAAAGTATTGGGTCAATAGATTTAAGTAAGTTTTGAAAAGGTAACGCGTTGTTTCAATTGTCTTTAAACACGTGCCTTGGGCTCTAATTTTTTCGGACTTTAACTACTGTGTTATAGACGACTTCCACTTCTTTTCATTTAAGTACCATCTATCTACTTTGTTTACTGTTGTTAACCACTTGGAATGTGTTAACTCTTCAATTTATATTTTGACAATTTTATGGCAGCTGCAATATTTGGAATATACTATTGATCTTCACTGAGTGCTTTTTCGTCAACATTGGGGTTAGGTTCCCCTAATTCCGTGTTTTCTAATAATCAGACTTCCAAGTACTTGTCTGGTGGCAAGAAAAGTAAAATTCATGCAAGAACTTTAAGAGACATAAAGATGTTTCAATAGCTGAAGGGTTTTTCTTAAATATTTGTTTATTTTTGCCACTTTTTGCATTCTTGTCATTCGTTCTTAAGTAAAAAATATTATATAAATTTTGGAGTTTAATTTTGCAATGTGTTACCATAAACAAAAAATAAAATAAAATAAATGAAGAAGACATCTTTCAAGACATCAATAACCTTTTGCTATACATCGATATGCTGCATATACATCGATATGTTGCATTTCATCGACAAGATAATGATATGAAGATTGAGTTGAGGTTTAGGAACTATTGATGACGAATATTAGACGAACTTTTATTCTCTACTTTATATCAAAAAATCACAAATACCAGTTATGAATGATACTGTCAAAAATGTGTGATGCAATCATTGGTAATTTAATGTAAGTTAAGTGTTTAATTTTTTTAATTTCATTTTTTTAATATACTTTGGAAAAGTTTTAGTTTTTAATTCTATATACTGTCAACAAATAGCGACTGCAGGACTCTCTTCTCAGAACGTTAAGCACAAATATATAAACTACCCCTTCCTTCTTTCTTGTTCACACTTTACCCCGATCCAATTCTCTACCCCCCCACCCGTTCACAAAAGACATATTCATTCAGTACCAAAGGCACTTCCCCCTATCACTATAATTAGCCTAACATTAACACTTTTAACAGAACACTTAAAATGAACATTTGTTTATTCGCGATTTCACAATTGTGTCGTCAAAATGTGGACGAAGGGGAAATGTTATCTTTCGAACAAAATTACCCAAATGGACTTGTTCTATATGGGATACCTCAAACAGAGGTGTATATGACCTCTCCACCAACACTGCAAGACCTTCGAAGATGTATTTCTGTTGCCTGTGCCAGCTTGAAATCTTATATACTAAAACGCTGCACGTGAAATTCAAACAAAGATCAAATTTGTCTTATAACTGACGGAGACATTTTGAACATCAAAAAATAAAGGTGCTTTATGATAATGGGTTTTATATTCCCTCTTTCTATCACGTTTCGCCTGGTAACAGTGTCTGAAATCGCGAACAAATAAATTAAGTTTTAAGCGTTCTGTTCTTAACATTAATGTCCACAAATGTCTCAACATTAATGTCCACTTTCAAAACTAAATCGATAATATTCTACAATTTTGTAATTGACTTCTTTTTCTCCTATATCGCTCCATTTTCGAGATGGGAACGCTAATTCTTCAGTTTGCCGTCAAGTGGCGCTGTAAGTGGTCTCATAGCATAGCGCATAGCCACTTTACTATACCTAAACACCACTTTTATGACTATAGCTGCAGTTGTTCGGAATTTAAAGGTTTAGAGCTTTTTTGTGGGCACCCTGTATAATTATTAATTTTAAAATTGTATTAGTTATTAAACGGTACGGTTTAAAATAAGTATGCTTTTCCCAAACTTCTCGAGTTTCCATTCAGACCGTACTGTTATAAGGTAATAAAAAGGCTAGATTTAAAGTTTTATTTCAACAAGAAAATATTAAAAGGAGATTTACGTTTGCTGGGGAAAGTTAGTGACAATATTTTGTAGGAGAGAAAACGGAAAGCATGGCATGTGAAAAAATATGGGTCCCGAGCAACGTCAGATTATCAGCTAGTATTATAATAAACAGATAGAGAAATTTTAATGTTTTAAAATATTTGAAAAACCGTCACTTTATACGATTTTTGAGGCTCGTGCGGAAACTGAATATACCAATCAATCTTGTTAGTTTTTTTTGCTCGTTCAATTTCTCATCAATTCGCAATATAGCGACATGAAAAAAACGACTTCTTTCGGCCTACCCTAATGTACATACACTATATGAGCAAAAGTATCCGGACACTTTCGGATTTACACAATCTCCATATACTTCTCATCATATAGTGTATATTAATTATATACAAGGTATTATCGCTTTTTATTAGAAACAGAATGGCAAAGAATATTAAGGGTAAAACATTCTTTTAGTTGTGTTAATAGTTTGTAGTTGAAAAAATTGTGCTTTCTAAATGAAATTAATTTAATTTTTCTTCATTTCAGGTGGAGAGAGTGCTTTAATTGCAGCTGGTGGTTCGATTCTCGGAATCGGTAACGATCTGTTGGGCAGCCTCAGAATCCCGGCTCATTTCACGGGAATTTTCTCGCACAAACCGACAAGAGGTATGTGTTAAAAAATCTGGAGGTGTAAATATTCAAAAGTATCCAACTTAGGATGTACAGATTATGTATTTTAACAGTACGTTGTATATTTCAATTCCTGTCTTCGTTTCATTTTAATTCAATTATAGTTCGTTTACCTACCTTGCTGCTTCAGGTTCAGAAAAATGTAAGTTTTAATTAGCAATCAATTAAAAACACTCAAACTTTTCTGTCCTTAAACCTGCCCTCTGCTTAAAGGGTCACTCACAGAAAAGATGATTTTTGAAAAGAATGTTGATAACCTTCAGACACAAAAATGTTACTGAAAACCCACGTACTACATTTCAGGAATGTGACTTTTATGAAATGCCTGAAATTTATTTCGTAGAATTTTCGGTTTGTACTAACGTGACACCAGGTTCTGCTCCCGCAACCCTACTACAAATTGACCTATATGCTTCTATATGCTTTTCGAGATGAGTTCAAATAGCGAAAATGTTGTAATATGCGCAAATGCCGGTTTTAAGGAGCAACAGCTTACACTTTCCCAGGATCTGCCACAAATGTACATCCAATAATGTAATGTATGACAAGGGTCATAATAATTCTCTGAAATTTTGAGTGATCATTCGGAAATAAAACAATGGATTTAAGTGAACTCGCCAGTATTTGTGCTGCAATATCTTTCTGAAATTTCCGTTATTTGAATAAATCCCATCACATGCTAGGAAATATATGTATTAAGACGTCTGAAATGACCTCCAGACCCTTATCAGACCGTTATTTGTGTAAAGATCCAAGTCAATATGACTTCTCGGTAACATAATCATGTATTTTATGAGTATTCGTAGAGGTGTTTCCTGCACAATTTGGCGTATTATTTTTATTTTTCGCAAATTTCTCTTCTAAGATAGCTTGTTAAATATCAAGACGAAAAAGAGGCCATCGGTGGAAACGAGATTTACAATTAGATGTAAGTTCTTCACTATTTAATTGCTGAAAGCTGTTGTTAATCATGAGAACGTTAATTATGGAAGTTAATTATTGATTGGTGCCAGAAGTTAAATTTTGATTTATATCAATTATGAGCATACTTGATGCTGAAAATATGAATACAATGACATGCTGCTGACCTTAATAAAGCACCTACCTTTTAAATACTTGGCCGCTAGAGAAAATTATCCGAAAACATAATTATTACAATGCGTTTTGTTTACACAATTAGAGAAAATGAAACAGAATCAAAATTATAAATACAAAATATTTTTTATCTAATAATCGTTTAAATTCAGTATTACTGCCATATTTTTATGAAGAAATAGTAATTATGATGCACAACAATAATTATAAAAATACAAATGAAAAAATGTAGCTACACATCATAACAAAAAAGCGCTGCAGTCGATATGATAAAGATACAAAAAACAAATACTTAAATCCAAGAAACATTTGCTTCTATAGAAAAATTCATACATGTTGACAATGCACAGTGCACACTTTGTTCGTGAAAACTTATTGAAGACACATGAAGTACGATTCCGTATTCACACTTGCATAGCATTGTTGGAGCGGACTAAATCCACAGCCCATTCACTCAGTAATTATTAAGAAGAGCAAAAATGGAATTCGACAGCCATTATTCCAAATGCAACACAAACCGCTGCAGTTCAAACTCGTTCCAATTTACAGGCTCGATATTCAACTATATTTTTTTTACTTGCAGAAGGACATGGAAAAAATTCTTGATGATCACCTTTTTGCCATTTCTATGAGAACCAACAGAAAAAAACTATAGGGAACAGCTCCGAGAGGCCAAAACGGCCCTCGGGCCCCCACGCAGGTGCAACCACCTCGAGCAAGTCTCGACTCGTTAAATTTTTAAATCACACAAAGGAATCCTTCCAGTCAGGGAGACTCTCAGGCCTTTTTACACAAAAATTCATACGCGGAACAAGATGACGAATAAATAGATCCGTTGAATAAATTTGATTTATAATTTAATAAAGTTGAAACATTAAATGAAAAGACATAAAAAGTTAAGACAAAGAATATTTAAGTCGATTACTAAGTAAATAATAATTAAGAAAAATTCAGATATTTAGTAAAACTATTAAAAATTACCGTTTAAATTTCAAAGTTGTGATTCCACAAGATTCGAAAGAAATTCTGGTGGCGAAGAATTCAATAATTAAAAGTACTGAAAAAGCCGAAAAATGATGTAGATGCAATTTTTGCAATCTAACAGCTGTAAAGTATTTTTTAAAGAAAACTTGGAGAACAAATGTTTGATTAAAAATAAATTAATTCTTAGAAGCTTATCACAAAAATCAAAACATAAAATTAAATAAAATTTTTATTTTATTTCATTAACTAATGAATCACTCATATCACCTGCATTTCTGTTTTTTTCTTTTCAATAAACACTTCGGCCGTTTCGATTGCAATACGAATTTTTCCAGGGTCAGTCTTTATTATCATTATTTCCTTCCAGATATATAACAAGAAATGTTTCATTTAAATATTTTAGCAAAAGTCATGTCAAATCTGTACTTATCTTCTAATAAATTGCCTGATATGGAATTAAGTAGTTAACGATTTTCTTCCAAATTCTTTCATTTTCATTCCGATCATTCTTCATAAAAAAATTTCCAGATCTTTAACCATTATAAGCTTCTTATCAGTAGTGCTTTCGGTGAGCTTTGGAAATTCTTTTGAATGTATCCAGTTGTTTGACGGTTCATGTTCAAGAGCTATGGAAATGGAAATGCTTGAGCATCTGTTACAGCACGTTAAACTGAAACGGCGCATTATGAATGGCGTGAAAATAAAAGTTGATTGTTACAAAATTTACTTTAAAACGAATACAATAAATTTTAAAAAAATTTAAGGTATAAGCTTTTATTCATGCGAAAAAATGAACGGAAAAGTTGAAAATAATTTTTCTGATTACAATAAAATGCATGGTTCGAATAAAAGCATCTTTATTCATCAGTCATCATCCTATCATTATTATTTACAGGTCTAATACCAAATGAAGGCTGTTTTCCTCCTGAGAACCCGGGAAAACCATCAAAGCCTTCAGACACTGAGATCTATAAATATGTATCGACTGGACCCATGTGCAGGTATGCGGAAGACCTCATAATCAGCATGAAGAGTCTTTCATCAGCAAACAGAATATCATTAAACTTTGATGAAAAGGTAACGATGGCAATATTTTTATGAAAATTAGCAGAGCTAAAACTTATCGATCATGAGTTGACTTTTATCCAATAGTGCTTTAATAACAAATTTGACAATTTAATGTAGATGGAAGAGCTAATAATCGCAATTTTCTATTTGATTATGCAAGTTCAAGTTATTTCCTTAAGGCATTTTCATGTGAAGCTAGCAATAGCCATGAGGGTAAATATAGGAATGAAAAATGGCGTCAACTTTGAAAGGAAAAATTTGATAATGGTCGAAATTCCTCATGTGATCAAAATATTTTGATTTCTTTCTTTATATTGAAAATGTTTATTGTTTCGATAGAAGTAATTAACCGTCTAATTTCTTAATTTGCGGCTTCGAAACTTTCAAGTTTTCTCTTGTAGCGATTCTCAGAGCTATACAAGTGCACTCATGAAAGATTTAATAGGTTTCTGTCTTCTGAAACAATTCAGTTTTAATAAGAACTTTAAACTCACCTTTGATTTCGTTTTTCTAAAAGTATATGCATGAGAAATCTAGATTTAGAACTGAACATCCATGTTAAAATCTGAATAGCACAAACGTTATTGTTTAAAAACTTCGCTGAATATGATGACAGAAACTATTACAATGAAATTACCCTGCAAACTCCAAAGGTAAAAATATGATGCAGTTCTCATTTACTAAAAATCTGCGCAACATGACTATACAAGTTGTTTGTTTTCCAGGTAGATTTCAGAAAAATAAGGATGTGTTACTTAAAGGAAATTCGAAGTCCAACGGTGCCATCAGTACATAAAGACATTGCAAATGCTTTGGAAAAATTAAGGAAAGAGTTTTAACAAAATGTACACTTCGGAGTGATTTCATACCCTTTTATTTAGCATTATGTCTTTCGACGCGATTAAATTCGAAAAACTTCGTAAAAAAATTCTTTTTTTTTTCAAGAAAAATTTGTAAACCCTTCAAAAATTGACTAAAATTTGTTATATTTGATACATAATTCGTTACTTTTTAAAATCACATTTAGCTTGTTTTAGATTTTCTATCGGGAGAATTTCATGTACCAGTGACTTATTAATTTGTCACTTATCAATTAATTAATTCTTAAATGAGAATAAATATATCATTTCAAATAAAAGAAATTTTTTAATTGTATTCATTCAATAATAAAGGTCACAGACAACCTAAAAAAGCTCTATTTGGAGAAAATAACACAGTTATTTACATCTATGAATTCAGTAAAAATTAGGTATATATTTGCTAATTGCTCAGAACGTAGGGATCTGATATACGATACAGAATTTTCGAACTATGCTGTAGCTGAAT
Organism: Araneus ventricosus; assembly: GCA_013235015.1. Classification (NCBI taxonomy): domain Eukaryota; kingdom Metazoa; phylum Arthropoda; class Arachnida; order Araneae; family Araneidae; genus Araneus; species Araneus ventricosus. The sequence continues at coordinate 1,453,021 of BGPR01000107.1, read as the reverse complement.
TATACAATATTTTTGGAACGCAATTTGAATATGGTTCAAATTGCATTCTAAAAAAATTTCATTATACGGACATTTTAATAAATCATAATATTTTTCTATTCGAGGTGTTTCCAAAACGCATTAATCTGATGAATTTTCAGTTTTATTCTTTTACTCAACTTATTAGACATTTAAAATGGACGTTTATAACTAGGATGTATTAATTTATCAATAAACTCTTACAGAAAGAGATAAACATATACAAATATTTCACAATTTCTTTTATCAGATAGACGCTGGAATAATTTTAAATTTACCATGTAACAACATATGATCCAGAAATTCTTTTAAAAAATCTAATTGTTATTACTTCTTCATTTTTGGTATATATTAGAAGAAATTTCAATTTATATAAACTCCAATATTTGATTATGTTTCAGGCCATTGTGAATATTTTAACACAAAACATTATATTTTGAATGAAAAATTCCAAAGAAAAAAATATTGATGCACTTTCCTTAAACACAATATTTCAAAAGATTATTATGCTTTAGCATAAAATTATTAAAAAATTCTAATCATTCCAATTTTTCTTCTGCAATTCTGCAAATAATCTCTTATTTTTTTCAGGCAGTGTCGTATTTCGAAAATCGTTACAACATAACAGCTGAAGAGGTGAGGATGCCCTCTCTGTACGACGCAAACAGATGTGTAGTGAATATTCTACTCCAGTGCGTGACAGATGTGAAAATATTTCTCGGCGGCGAAGATTTGGGTTTCAGTGAAAGATAGACTTCCTGAAAGCCTTGATAGGAAAATCAGTTTTATGTTTCTCCGACTCTGAGTGTTTTCAACCTATCATATTTTCCCTTATTACAAAGAGACAGAACTTCATATTTCAAGATGCTAGAGACTGGACAACAGAATTCGCCAAAATCTTAGATAAGAAAATACCGTCTCCTGATCCCACCTCTCCTCGTTGCTCCTACAATTCAGAAGTCATCCTTATTCCCCAGCATGTGCTACGTCAATATTTAACGTTCTCGGCTTGCCCCACCCACTGTCCAATGGGTTTCACCAAACAAGGACTGCCTTATGGCATCCAGATAGTTGGACGAGCTAACAAGAACAGCTCTTACGATAGAACTTGTGCAGTTGAGTTGGAAAAGGGCGTTCGGTGGTTGGAAGATCTCCTGGTGAGATTTAAATACTTCAAGAAGAGGTGCGACACAGTGTGATGAGTACTTTAAAAATTTTGTTTTTGTGCGTGAGAAAAAAAGATTTCAAAAGTCAAGTTTACCTATAAAAAAGGCATGCCATTTAGGATCCAGACTTTTTGACATTGTGAAATAATCATTATCATCATTTAGTTAGAAATGAATACTTTTTGTGTTTAATTTAAAATCTAAAAATAGCATTTTATGCAATTCAGTATTATTTCGTTGTGTGCGAAATATTTCCTAACGTAAGATATTAGAGGTAGGTATTCGTGCTGTTTCCCGGTACTTTCTTCTGTAAATCTAAGAAAGGAAGATGAAGATCTTTGGAAGTTTCGGAAAAACGAAAATAATGATTTCTTGTCTTTTGAGGTACAAAAATAGTTTTGGACTTTACAAGACATCGATTCTTTAATTCTGAGTTATAGCTTCGTTAAAGGCAAATGTAATAGTTTGATTAATTTCAGTTTAACTCTATTTACTAATTTCATTTTTGATCATACTCCTTTCTACAGTGTGATTTGTAAACATGTCTAATAATTGGAGTGGTATTGAGCTTGTGTATTTAATCGTTCATGCAGTTGCTTAAATTAACTTCTCTTGTTAGTATTTTCGCAACTAGAAATGTTCTGAGATATTGTTTATCTGCTTCTGGATAGATTAGGCTCCGAGTTCGGGGGTATGCTGTGGTGTTATGTTATGCTTCTGGATAGATAGGTATGAATGTAATACCAGACCGTATTGTTACATCAGATTCAAAACTCAGCCATAGAGATTTTAAAATTGAAAATTTCTGATTAATGTTTGAATCAAGATGCTCACTATCTATGTTTCAAATTCAGCCCACAACAATCCCGTTGTGTGTGTATTTAACATGCGTAAAATTAATCTGCGTTTATTTATAAATATGGGTAACATTTTTTTCAATTTTTTTAAGATTTTGTCTATGTTTCGAATAAAATTCATACACATTCCCCGAATTTTCGTTTCAAATTCAGAAATCATCAATCTCTTCGTGCTTGTGCTCGTTTGATCTGTGTAAAAAACTTTGAATCGCGCTTCTTCTTGTGATCTATGAAGATGGTAAGCTATACAAGAAAAAATACAGTAGAGTCTCCCTACAGCGAATTTCTGCCTATAACGAAATTTTTAATCGGAATGTTAAATAACATTCAAAATATTCTCCATATAACGAAGTGGTTGTCTCCCTATAACGAATTTTTTCAGACCTTTATCTTTTCGATTTTTGTCATTTTTGATGAAAGTTGCTAATTTCTGTGCAAACAAATCGCTCACACGTGCTTGTTTCTGGAACTCTCGCATTGTTCATCCCAGCGATAACACATAACAATAGAATGCTATGTGAAGGGTAATTGCAGTTGTGGGGACCTGTGTTTCTACAGAGGGAGCAACATTTCTACGGGTCAAGATTCCAAGAATCGGGGTGGAAACAGCAAATGGATGTGACAATACGCATTTTATGTTTATCCGTACTAGTACATATTATTCTCTAAATTGGTGAATTGTCTCCACTATTGAGCATTTTATTTATACAATAAAAATTAGTATAATTTTAACAAATTTATAATAAATATTACTTCATTTTTAATTTAAAATCATAATTAAATATTTTTGAACTTATCGCACATACTAAAAGGTTTGTAACATTTACTTAAATAACTGCAAAAATCCCTAATCTCCGTATAACGAAATTTTCTCTATAGCGAATTTTTCTACTGGAACCAAGCGATTTCGTTATAGGGAGATTCCACTGTACTTCTACATATTTTTAAATATTTCATACACATTTTGAATAAAATTTGAAATTTTCACATACGAACGTATTTGAAAAAATAATTTCAAATACGATTTTGATAAATGATGAGAATTACATCCGTTTTCTAAGAATTCCTGTTCTTATACGAAACTAATATAAATATCTTTCCTTTGCAATATATTAGATAATCAGAGTAAATATAAAATGTTAAAGTTCATCTCCGCAATTTACTGAATTTCAGTCAATACCTAATTCAAGTTTATTGAGAGTGATAACTAAATTGCTAAGATCAATCGAACACTACATTCTTATATCCAAAGATATCGGTTTTATATTTTATGCGCAATAGCCCTTTTTAAAATTTTTACTGATTTTCCATTATAACGAAGTTTATACTCAAATACTAATGTCAAATATTCTATATCTTCCACCTTTATATACTTTTATCGCTTTGGCGCTTCAAATCAGACTTCGTATTTACTGCATATCCAAAGTACAGGATTATTCAAAAAGTAGGAGCAGATTTAAAATATTTATTTCTAAAGAGAGACAATATATAGAGAGACATTTGATGCGTCACTGGCTAGAAGAAAGTTCAAAGTTTTATTTCATGCTTTCAACATGAGCACCATTTGCTATGCGACAAACTTCGAATCGGTAGTCCATTTCTTGCTACACCCGGAGTAACTGGTCCCTGGTTATTGAACTCTCTGCTTTAACAATTCGATTTCTCATCGATTAGTAGGTATGGATGGTACTTACACTAGTGTCCAAACATAATGCACAATTTTGAAGATTCTACAAAATTGAAGTTAATACGGAAACTATGGTTCGCAATCAGTTGCTGAGAATCTTGGGACATACTATCGTAAGAACTCACATTTTACAGTGAAGATTCAGACAATAGGGTAATTAGGGGGCCACCAGAAGGGATGAAAACGAAAATGGAGTTTAACACATCCTGTTTCACAGAAAGCGGATAACGAAATGTAACTGTCATCAATGGTTATGCTTGATGTGTATAATATTTATTTGCATTTTCGTAAACAGAACACAAATATTCAGGAAGATATAAATTTTTTCTTTAAAAATCCCGATTTTTCCCGCATGTTTTTTTTGCATTTTGATATAGACACACGCATCCAAAGGAGAACGCTGCTTATAACACATTATAATTCATGTATAGTGAAAGCAAATTGATAAAACCCAATAAAGTGAATTTTAAGTAATTTATAAAAATAAAAGTAAATAATAAAAACTGATAAGAAACAATTCATCAAAGCATAAACAACACACAGAGAAACATCCACAACCTCTCCCTAACCAACAAAGCAGAACTAAAATACCTCTTTCTATACTGCAAACCAGCACAATATACAGGGTACCCACTTAAATCCCTTACATCCCTCGTTAACATCAGAACGACGGCAGCTATAGTCATGAAAGTGGTGTCTAGGTATAGCAAAACGAGACCGCTTACAGAGCCATCTAACGGATAAGTTCGGAGATAGCGTTCTTATCTCGAAAAAGGTACAAGGTGGGGGAATATCAGTTACAAAATTGTAGAGCTTTATCGATTTAGCACAAAAAGACACCTTGTACACATTAATTCTAAGAAAAGAAAACTTAAAAGGCACATTTGATTGTTGGTAAACAGTGTTACGTGGCGAAACGTGTTAAAAAGAGAAAAAAATTAGTTATCACAATATACCTTTCTCTTAAAGCTATTAAAAGAGTAGCTATTATTACACACTTTACGAATCCAGTCGGTTTTATCCGCAGGGACCCTAAAATAGAAACTGAGCTGTATGGGAGCAAAAGAAAACAAAATAATTAGCGTCACAGTTCTCACCGCATATACAGTTAGGGTTATTTAAAATGCCAAATCTGAATGAATGTGAGGGAAACGGTCGGTGATTTGTGAGAAAATAAACTATGTATTGCTTAGATATTAGCAGTTTATATCAACAACCGGGAAAAATCCCATACACGTCGTGCGATGTCCGAGTTTGTCCAAAATTCATTGCAGTTGGTTATCACTCTCTTAGCACAGAGATATTTAATATGTGACAGTGGAGCCGCGACATCCATGTCCACACCAGCTCATTGTCTGGATTTCTGGTATCCGCCTTGACCCAGGAGAGACTGACGAGATCACCTGCATGATATAATTTCTTTTTAGTTTGCAGAACAAAATTGAACTTAGGTCTTCCACTTTTAATCGCCTGAATTTATGACAAGCTGTCAGTGTAAACCGTAATTCTAGATTTGTTCTCTGAGGTCCAGTCAGCCACAAAACAGAGGATATCAATCGATTTTACTTGTACTCCAGTCGAATTGTACTTTGACGTGGAAAAAATACGTAGCAGCGTTTTCATTGCTTCAAGTTGTTGGGTTGGCCAACCGAAAAATCATTGGCGGTGATTTAGTGGGAAACGCCGGCGGGGGGGGGATTTATAGATACCTAAAAGCACCCGAGAGTAAAGGGATAAACAAAAAAATTCAAAATTTAGTTACCAAATTAGTGATTTTTATAATTCCTAGGTTTAGACAGTTAAAAGAAAATAAAAATTTAATTTTTTCGCAAGAAGTGGGGGGGGGCCACTTCCCACCCTACCCCCGACTCGCCGCCACTTGCCACTATATCATATACAAGGATATTGGACCGCATAAGGGGGTGGCGAGAGTGATTTGGTCAATTATTATGCTTGAACGTGTTCTAGCCTAATAATTAAAAAAAATATTAACTTCAAATTTAATTTTCACCTCTTCTTTTCAGAAAACGACCATAGAAATGGCCTTTGAAGTTGCAGAACAGTGGTTCCCAACCCATGGGCCGCGGGTAGCCTATTAGTGGGCCGCGGAACGCTAGTCACGAGTTCAAGTCAGAGGTGCTCTGTTATCCTTATTAAAAAAATAACTCGTTTACACTGTACATGCATGGGAGAAATCAATAACTGTAAATTGCATGGGAGAAAAATAGTTTTAAAAACTTTGGCCTTGAGTATTACTGAAATAAAAATATGAAAATAAACAGTCATTCGTTCCATCTAACACGTTTATTACTAGACAAAGTGAAACCAAAACAAAAAAACTCTCTTTCAATTAACTATTAAAAAAAGTTACAGTTAAATGTGGACGCAAAAGCATTAGACACCACGTTTGATGAGAATTAATACAAAATAAAAGCTTCGTGAATATGACAAACGGAGCTTCAAGAGTCGTCAGTCGGCATTGTCAACGCTCTCCTCCCACATACATTTAAAAGAAAATAAAAATTTAATTTTTTCGCAAGAAGTAGGGGAGGGCCACTTCCCACCCTACCCCCGACTCGCCATCGACACCACGTTTGATGAGAATTAATACAAAATAAAAACTTCGTGAATATGACAAACGGAGCTTCAAGAGTCATCAGTCGGCATTGTCAACGCTCTCCTCCCACATACTCTATGCACGGTTTTGACTCTGCCTGCGTTGTGTCTGTTGTTAATTATTTTTACTTCAAGTCAATATAGATGACTGGGTCTTGCCGTAAAAGGAAGCTATCAGCTGATGAAGGAACTTCCACATCTAATTTTGCAAGTAGTGAGAGTATTAGCATGTCAATATTAAGCCCAAATTGTAGTAAAAAAGCAAAGAAACAAAAATTTATTTCCGTCAATACAACCCATATTTTAAAAAAAATCAGGGTTTGTATTTTCTGGTTCTGAGAGAGAGCCTATGCCTTAGTGTGTGATTTGTTTTGGAACGCTGTCCAACTGAAATCAACCAAACATCCTGAATATGTGGGAAAGTGTCTCGATTTCTTAGAAATTAAAAAAAGAAATTTTTCTATGACTAAATAGACAATGGGAAAATTCGCAACACAAAACAAACAAAATAGTTTAGCTTCTAATCAGTTATCTTTGCTAATCGCAAAGAAGGGGTCAGCTCACACTGTGGAGAAGAACTGTGGAATACCTGCGAAAAAATAATAAGTAATACTTTGTTTGATGAAAAGTGTGCCAAAAAATAAGGAAATTCCTTTATCAAACACAACTGTAAGAAGAAGAATTGATGAAATGTCGGGAAGTGCGAAAAAGGCTGTGATGATTGTTTTGAAACAAAGCGAATATTTCTCACTGCAGCTTGATGGAAGTACGGAAATTGCTGGCTAATTTATTACTAGGCTAATTTATTAACTTTGGGTCGCTTTGAGTTCAAGGGCAATATTGAAGAAGAAATGTTGTTTTGCCTGCAAAAACAACTGGCGAAGAAATTTTCAAATGTATTGACAATTTTATAAAAGAAAGTGAAGTAGATTGGTCAAAGTGTGTAGGTTTGACAACTGATGGTGCTCTAGCTATGTCCGGAATTCATATTGGTTTAGTCGCCAAAGTGAAGTCGGTTTCCCCTTTGGATCAATGGACTCATTGCAGCATACATAGAGGGGCTCTTGCAGTTAAAGGCTTGGACGAGTGTCTGAAAATAAAATACTTGACGATGCAGTAAAAATTGTCAACTTTATCAAAGGAAGGCCTAAAAATTCCCGACTGTTTGGTGTTTTGTGCGATATAAAGGGCAGTGAACACAAACAACTTTTACTTCACTGTGAGGTTCGGTGTCTGTCGAGAGGTAAAGTCTTGTCAAGATTGTTTGAATTCCGGGACGAACTCATGGTTTGCTTTAAGGAGGGAGATTGTGATAGAAAACATGCAAGTTACTGCTTAGACTGTGTGACCGATGAAAACTGGTTGAACCGGTTGGCATATTTGGCAGATATTTTCAATGCTCTCAACGTTCTCACTGCAGGATAAGGACGTCCATAAGTTTTTTTGTGCAATACAAGGTAGAAGCAATGATAATTAAACTTCAAAGATGGGTTTAAAAAGTGGGAAAAATTACTTTGTAGCATTTACAGCCCTAAATGATTTTCTGGAAACCATCGATGTCAAAATTGATAAAACAGCAATAACTACAAAAGATCATCTTCAATCTTTGGCTACAAATCTCAGTTATATTAATATATTTTTAATAACTAAAAGGAGTAATATTGATATAAAATTTAAAAAATACTAATAAATAATTTTATTTACTTGTACTCGGTTTATAAATGTTTTCCTTAATTCATATGAATGAGTAATTGAGCAGTCAGTAGGTCTTTTCGTATATGCTTTAGGTGCTACTTTCCGAAAATTCCAGCCGAGAACCAATGGATCAGAAATCCTTTTGAAGAAGACTACATAAAGAAAGTGAAACTATCATCAAATGAAGAAGACTCGTAAATTGAACTATCATGTGACCAGATTCTAAAATCGTTTTTTAGAATAACATCATTGGTCCCATTCTGGATAAATGTTCGGCAACAGTATCCAGCAATTGCCAAACATACACTGAAACATTTCATGGGGTTCTCGACCACTTATTTGTGTGAAAGCTTTCTCAACTTTGGTTTTTTTAAACATAAGTACAGACACAGACTGAATGTAGAAAGTGTTTTGAGACTGAAACTGTCATGTTTTAATCCAGATATTGACACTCTCGTGGAGGACAAACAATGTCGAAAATGCCATTGAGCTTTTTTATATTGGATCTTGAACGCTTGTTTTTGAATTTTCTTACGTTAAGAATGCTAAGTAATAACAATAAAAATTTTTGCTTTATAAAGAATATATTTTTAATCCTTTTATAGTAAGCTTTACTAATTACTGACACATACGAGCATATAATATACATGTGTTATATCTGTTTGTATTTTTTCACTTGTATATTTAGTAATTGGGCCTCACAATAATTTTTTACACAACAGGTGGTCCTCGAAACCAAAAAGGTTGGGAAACGCTGTTGTAGAACAATACTTTTAGTATAGGATTTTCTTGCTCTCCGCGAATTCGGATTGATAGTAATGTCCTTACAAGCATTTTTCGACGACCCTTTTTTTGACAAAGTTGATTTTTTTTTTTAAAAATTGCAGATATCAATCTGAAATTTTTACCAGATATTTCATGCTATATAACACGTACTGCGGTAGAATTGCAAACATTTCGCGCTGATTTTTAATAAATTAAAAGCTATCTTTAACGTTCAACGGCTCATTTTATTGTTTTTTAATATCTGTAATTATCCTATTTAAATTTTTCCTCTCAGAGTAATAGCCTTTTATTTAAACACGAAAAACTGATGTTTAAACTTTATTTCCCCCTCCCTCCCTTATCCAGTCCTTTGGTTAGTCAACCTAACAACTTGAAGCAATAAAACTACTGTTATATACTTCCGCCGCATTTTGATTCTTTTGACAACAGTTCGACTGTATTATTCATAATAATCACCTTTCTGGCGTGGTTTCAATAATATGCCCAAGTATTCACGACGAAACCTGTCTCTTAAACTTTTTCTGGGGCTTCGTTGACGTTTCCAACATCTTTTAACATTGGTATTATCAAGTTTATTCAAATCTATTGCTCCCACCGTGGGGAACATCTTTTAAAAACATTGATGGCGTGAGAGGAATAAGGCGGTTGGGATCTTCGTTTAAATAAATTTGTAAGAGGCATTAAGTTGATGACTGCTTCACAGTCACATAAGATATGGATCATCTCTTCTTAATACAAAAAGGTATTCCTTAAATTGCGTCAAAGAAATTTCTTGACCATTTGTACCATTCGCTCCCGAAAAAGGTTCTGAATACTGGCTGGGAGGTTTCGCTCCGGACGAAGCATACTCATGATTATCCAGTCTCGCATAAGCGGAGCAACTTTTTCATTGGCTATCAACGACCCAATATTTGTATCTTGAGAAATGGTAATACGATAAGAAAGAAATATAAGAGCTTATCGTAAATGCTTCTTGGGCATTTTAACCGAAAAGGAATCAAATTCCAATTATCATATTGCAGCGACAACACAAAAAAGATAAGCCAAAATATCATTGAAATAAACTGGGATTTTGCTTTTGTGGG
>BGPR01000107.1:1408782-1443101 GCA_013235015.1 Araneus ventricosus | reverse complement strand
ATAAGCCAAAATATCATTGAAATAAACTGGGATTTTGCTTTTGTGGGACAAAGCATTTTTAAGATTTCATTTTTATTTCCTTTGAATGAAAAGAAATGGCTTTAGAATTAACAAAAAAAGATCAATAACAAAAGGCAATCAACTCAAAAGAATTTGAGATATCTGCCACCTTCGTATCCAGATGTGAAAAACGCACATTATTTGCTCTTGTGCGTTTGGTCACGATGTTTTCTCGTAAATAGTTCCTAAGCTCATGTAAACCTACAAAGTAAATGTCTTGGATCATCCGCACCGTATTAATCGTTAACCTCTGAGTGAATAGCAGCACCATCCAGTTTGTTACTCTGTAAATATTCCATTAGATCATTTTTAGTCATGTATGCAAATGTGACTAAACATAAAAGTTACCAAATCAAAACATACAAAGTTGACTTCTACAAACTTCACTTTTACAAACTTGACTTTTCAAAAAAGGCAAAAATTTTAGTAGATTTTGTCACATAAAAAAGTTTCATTGTCTTCTGTATATGATAAAAAATGCATCATGCTTAGAATTTGTTTTGTGTATCAGGTAAATCTTTACCACATTTACATTAAAAATTTAAATTAACTCATGTAATTTTTCTTATAACTCTCCAGGTGATTTCCAACCACCAAATGCTCTTTCCAGCTCAACTGCACAGGCTATAGTGAGAGCATCATTGTTTGCCCGACCAACGATTTGAATGCCGTATGGCAAACCTTTTCTAGTGAAGCCCATTGGACAGTGTGTGGCGGGCAAACCTAGGACGTTAAATATTCCGGAATAACAAATGATGGGAACTAAAGGGATAGTTTCGAAATGGTAAGGAGTGATGACAGGAGAGACAGGCATCAAGAGTACGGTATTTTCATCCAGAAGTTTGTCGAACTCTGTTGTCCACTCTTCTAACATCTTTTCATAATAAGAAGTTCTGTCTTTCATGTACCAATCGGTAAAGCAAGATGAATTAATTATAACAAGAGAAGAGAAACGCAGCACTGATTTTCCAATGAAGCTTTTCAGGAAGTCTATCTTTTCATTGAAGCCCAAATCTTTGCCACAAAGAAATGTTTCTTTCACGTTCTTCACGTATCGGTGTAGTGTACTCATTATGCATCTGCTTGCGTCGTAGAGAAAGGGCATCTTCACCTCCCGAGCTGTTATGTTGTAACGATTTTCGAAATGCGACACAGCCTGAAATAAATAAATTCATTCATTTTTCAAAATAACAACATAAAATCTAGAGAACTGGGAGCATTTTAACAATCTTCTTTTCCAAAAAATATATATTTGTCAACTACCATTGTTAGCTTAAAGGTATGAGGATAACGTTTATTCCTTATAAGGATTGATTTGCGATTTTCTGTCATTTTTACGAGGTGTGGCTGGAAAATAACCGAATTAATGCTTTAATTTTTTTTAAAAAAATTACAATTTTGATATTATTACCTTCAATGTACTCTCCTCCTCGATATCTGCACCGCCCCATATGAATTTTCTCTGATCCAAGCAGTGCTTTGGGTCGTTTCCTGTAAGTCCTTCCGTCATATCCGCCACTCTTCTTTCACTGCATCTACAGTCTCACATCTAGTTCCTTTTTGTACTGACTTGACCATGGGGAATGAAAAGAAGTCACAGGAGGCGAGTTCAGGTGAACAGGGTTGCCGCTCTACGATGGGAAGATGGGACGTCACCAATCTCTTCTACACCCTCTTTGAACCATTTACACGATTCAAAAACTTGCGTATGCGACTAAAACTCATCTACGCACACTTATTGGAACAGCATTCGTACTCAGATCCTCGTACTCCCCACGTTTAAAGAGGAATTTCACGTTAACACGTAGTGTTCAGCAACGGATTCCCAGACTACCACTTTTGGACGATTTTATACCGGAAAGGGGTGTCAGGCAATGAGTCATATGAGCGCATTTCAGGAGTTCTTTGTTAAACCACGCTCAGTAAAATGTAAACATCACCCTTCCATTCTTAACTTCCCCCCTATTTTGATGTAAACAACTCCGCCCGGCGCATACGCAAAAGCGCGGAGGGTTTCCGAATCCGTGGTTATACAATAGTTACTTCTGAACACTAGGCATTTATCCCCCTTTTTCAACGCGGCGTACATGAATGAATAACTTCTAACTAAGCTTACAGCCGAGCGCAGCGATATGCGAGGTTGAAATTTCAGCATAAGGTGGAGGAGGGGACACGGGACACAACCATATACATTTTTCCATGAAGCCGAGTTTACACGAGGCCAGTATTACCACGCAAGTAAAATCATGCATGCGCAGAAAGAAAAAAAGAGAGGACAACGGCATGTAGTTGTCCCGTCGGGACAAGCACTTGCCAGCGTGTACGTGACCTCTGGGCATGCATGATTTTACTGGAGTAAAAATGCCGGCCTCGTGTAAACTCTTCTTGACTGCTGTTACATAAACAGTCCAGTTATTTTCTAGCCACATCTCGTATAGTGAACACCACGCTAAAAGCTGAATTAATACTCCGTAGATAATATGAAGTCGAAATTCGTTCCAAATGTTAACCAAAGTTCTTAAGATATGATGAAAAAGATTTGAATTGAGAAATTATTATTAGCATGTTAAATTGAATACAGTGCTTTGAAAAATATTAAATATCGGATTTCAAACGTTTGCGCGGGGGAAAAACGAGACAAAAGCATAGCTTAACTTACCTTTTTTAGAGCATTTGCAATGTCTTTATGTACTGGTGGCACACCGGGACTTTGTATTTCTCTCAAATAACATATTTTTATTTTTCTAAAATCCACCTGCGGAAAAAATAGCGCTCATGACCAATTGAAAAGATTTGTAGAAAGAACTACATTCATATCACATACAGTGGCTCCCAAAAGTGTTCGTACACTTACGATTTTCAATGAAATAGTGCTCTATCAATTAATTAAAATTGATATTTCAGAATAGGTATTTAATAATATGATCTATAATCTATTCTTAACAAAAACTATATGAAATATTTTAAAAACATAGTAAAACTTTATTTTGAAAAAATCAATAAGCAAAAAGTAACAGAAACGTTATCTCACAGAAGTCTTCGTACACTTTCAAAAAATCTCTACATATTAGTAAATATTCTAATTTTTCGTTAAATTAATATTTAGTAGGATATTCTTTAGCATCCACAACAACTTTTAAACGTTTGGGAATAGATTTCACTAGTTCTTTTCTTAAATTTCTGGATCAATGTTCATCTATTCTTCATCATTACTGTTTTCAGTTCGCTTTCCGTTTGAATGCCGTGTTTTCGTACTCTAACCTCCAGTTCTCTCCAAATATGTTCTATCGGGTTTAAATCTGGCGATTGAGGTGGTATTCTCAAATTTTGTATACAATTATAGAAACACTAGAGGCGAACGTTGAGCCGTGTGCTTAGGATCGTTATCTTGATTTTAAAAAAAATGTCGTTTCCAACACCCAAATTTTGGCCTGATAATTTTAAATTGTCTCTTAATATATTTAAATAAAGAGCATGATTTATCAAAAAATTACCAAATTACCTAGTCCTGATGCTGACATGCACCCCCACACAAGGACACCTAAACCGCCATACTTAACTGTTCCAACTAAGTTCTTGGGATTAAGTTCCTCATTTTTTCTTCTCCATACCATTATACGTCCATCGGAACCAAAAATGTTAAATTTGCTTTCATCTGCAAATAAGACATTATTCCAATACGTTTCGGGTTTATTTAACATTGATTTTGTGAAGGAAAGCCCAAGCTTTCTGTTTTTCGCACTAACAAAAAATTTTCTACGGGCAGAACGCCCATTTAATCCAGTTCCTCTGAGAACTCATCGAACAATTTCAGGTGAAATTGAAGTAGAAAATTTTTCATTAAATTCTGCAGAGACTTTTAAAGCACTCAAACGTGGATTTTTCACAACTTTTCTAATTATAAATCTCTGATCACGTTTTGTAAACTTTGCCGGTCGACCTTTTCTTACCTTGTTTTCGATCCGATTTTCTTCTTTAAAGCGTTTTATCACATACTGCACTGTAGAATGGGATAAATTAACTAATTTAGAGATATTCCGAACTTCTTTGCCACTACTATGATGAAAAATAATCAATTTTCGAATGCTGATTGTTTTGTTGTTTCTTTACGACTACGAGCCATTTTTAAATAATAAATAGAATAGAATAGAATATCTAGCCATTTTTTTAAAGTGCACGAAGACTTTTGTGAGATAAAGTTTTTGTTACTTTTTGTTTATTGATTTCTTAAAAATAAAGTTTTACTATGTTTTTAAAATACTTCATGTAGTTTTGTCAAGAATAGATTATAGATCTTATTATTAAATATCTATTCTAAAATATTAATTTTAATTAATGGATAGAGCCCTATTTCATTGAAAATCGTAAGTGTACGAACACTTTTGGGAGCCACCGTATTTACATTTTAGATGTTTACTTTGAACTTTTGTTATCAGGTGCATTTTGTGTAAATATATTACTAATAATGCTACATATTTAGTAATAAAACTAGCATAAGTTCAAATCCATGAAAGTTTCTCACATAAAATGTGCTGATATTTTTTCAATAATTCCCTCTTGAGTGTGATTTCTAATAAATCCTGTAATAAGTAATTTGTAATAAAGTAAATAATTTCAAGACACAATATAAAGTTCTGTTTAAGTAATTAAATATCTTTTCAAAAAGCTTTAATATATATATGGATTTTTATTGACACGGAATGGCAGTAATATATAAATTTTTTACAGTTCGAAGTAGCAGATGATATAAATTTAATCTAAATTCTATAAATTTAAATATTCTTGACAAAATGGAGTAAGAATAAATGTTTTGATATTATATTCTTACAACAAGAATTTATCAAATTTCTTAGAAGAACATATTAATAGTAGGGTCAGGCGGGGGAATTGGAAACAAGTAGTAATTGGGAACGGTGACTATAATGCACACTGGTGAGACCTTAGCGAACTGAAAAGCATGTGCTTTTGTTAAGACACTCTAGAGGAATTAAAACACTTCCCCGCTCTTTGCCAAGTTGTCTTGCGACTTTTGTTAAGTTTAGTTGCATCTGCGTTCAGAAAAGTGAAATCAAAATTTCTTAAGTTTCATTTTTCGTTCTCTACGCCGGTTATATGTAAGCTAAGTTGCTAATTTATATATTTCTTAGATTCATAGGATATAACGATAACGAGGAAACTTCAATTTTCGTTTTTGGATTTCATCTTCAGGAGCAGGTTAGTGTTCTGAATTAACCGTGAAAATTTTCACCGCGGAGTAATTGGGAACGAGTTTTAATGCAGCAAAAACCTATATTTTTTTATTTTTTTGGAACAATTTATTGCGTGAAAGGAAGTAATTTGAAATCTAGAAAAGCGGTACTGTTCTGTCCCGCTAATAACGTTTACTCTTTTATGCTAAATTAACAAATGATATTTTTGTTAAAAAAATTAACCATGTGATCAATATAATATTACTTTTCACGCATGAGAGTTGTTTGTTAATAATGATATGAAGCCGTTTGACGACAAGTAGGAAAGAAAACAAACTGATGAAAAGGAAGAAGAAAATGTGATACTGAAAGGAGGAATAAGATGATGATTTTGGCTCTTTTCAACAAGAAAGGGTGGGGGGCTGCGGAGATGGAGGAAGTAATTTACCTGGAATCATCCAAGGATGATTTTTCAACAAATATACATATTTTGATCGATAACTTTGGAGGTGCCATAATCGAGACTCACTATTTTTACGTTTGAAGGACTCCTTTCAGTATCACATTTTATTTTTCCTTTTCATCAGGTGGTGAACTGAATGAGACAGATTTGAGGACCGCGTGCTTGGCTAAATCAAAATTTGTCTCTACGGTGAATGACCAGTTTGCGATTTCCGAGTGTCGGTTACAGGCTATACTTCCAGATTCTGTCTTTGAAATAGATTTTAGGAAAGAAATATTTGTTTTTCAGGTATTGTAAATACCAAAGAAAAAATTAGTAGAATAGTGTATTGAACGTTCTAGTTCAAGTGGAAAATCTATCTCACAACTTTTTACTAATTTTTATGTGTGGTTTATAGGTCTTAACAATTTTCTTCTTGTGTGTCATAATATTCAGACATATCAGTTTTTATAAAGATTTATTTCCCGACAAAATTTCAGTTACAATGATTATAAATTATTTTAAATTGAAATTAGTGAATAGTTATAATAGTTTATATGCGATATTCCCTGACATAATAGATATTTTGCAGCAAAAGCATTCAAAAAACAGTATTTTGTGGTGATTTTGAAGAGGCAGTTAAATGTATTTTGAGGCAATATTCATCAATTTCTAATCATTTCAAATACATACTCTTCAAATCATTTCGTTACTGTGATCTTAAGCCGAAATACGTGTTCCCAATTACCCCATAGTCTCTGTGGTAATCGAGAACACTGCGGGGTAAATTAAAGAAACTCCTGTAAGTGAGTTTGGCTAATTAATAAATTATTTTGGAAAAGAAGCATTATTTAATGAACTCTGAAGAACATTATTATGCACTCCCATAAAATATATACCTCTTTTCCATAGCATTTTATCCTTTTAAATAGAAAAAAATGACAGAATCTGCAAAATTTGTCTCCCAATTACCCCAACTGATACTATTTGGGTCATATGGTGACGCATGAGACATTTATTTTTCCGCATTACAAATCACATCATGGGGTTTTCAATACGTTTCTAGATGTATTTTACTGCTTTTGCACAAATACAGAACGAATCTGGGAGAAATTATGAAGGATTATCAATGCTCTGATTATGTAAAGAGGAAGATAAGTCTTTGACAAAGGATGAAAAAATATCTATTTCGATAAATGTTTACCACAAAAGTTGTAATGAGCACGTAATAAACTTTTTTCTACCCTACATATTAGGAAAGTGTGAACATGTAGTAGTGCATATTTTTTAAAAAAATGAACATGATTATTTTCAGGGGCAATTTCTTTGAATAGAATCTCAGCGTGTGTACCATAAAAAAGTATCAGAAATAATTGATCGATAGCTTCAAACATCATAATTTTGCAAAAACAGATACCTATTTTTCTTTACCTGTTTATCAAAATCTGTTCTTATTCCACTCTTTGATGCCAGGATCTTCATGCTTATTATCAGATCCTCCGCGTACCTGCACATAGGTCCAACCGAAACAATCTTACAAATCTCAGGTTGAGGAAGATCTGATAGCTTATCAGGCATTTCAGGAGGAAAGCAACCTTGATTCGGTACCAGAGCTGGGAAGTAGGAAAAACAGGTTGGATAAATGGTAAATTAATGAAATCTTAACCTATTTATTCTGAATTTAGTAATTCCAAAATCTATCAACTGAAGTTGCTCTGCGGATGACTGAAATTCATAGAATTAATTTATATGTCGTCACTGTTACAAAACAAAAATATTTGCGTATTTAGTTTAAAATGTATCTGCACATCTTGTTATTCTGATCTATGAAGTAACTTTCATTTTCTTAGTAGAAGATGCGAAGACGATTATGAAATTAAATTTCCAGTTCATTTTAGAGTCTACTGCGCATCTTGTGGAATGAATTCGTGCGGTATACTGAACGTGTTTCATGGAAACATGAATTCTTCCGTTATCATCAACATTGCAATGTTAGTTAATATATACAAAACACGTGTTATATTGCTTCAACTTTTACTTCAGACTGTTGCTAAATTTAATCATCACTTAGCTAACGAATCATTATTTTGCATCAATGTCTGTTAAAACTGATCAGTGTTGCCATTCAAACTATTTTAACAATGAATTTTGATAAATTCTATCACCAGCTAACATTATTTTAAAATCAAAAGAATACACGGATCATAAGTTAATTTATTCTTATTATCACAAAGAAAAATTCAAGCCACTAATTATATTATTTCTCAAGACAAGTCGATAATAGTTTCAACATTAGAGACTCAAATTTTCATCTGTTCATAATTTGAAAACGGCAATTCTTAAAGTGATGAAACATGATGACAAAAATGGTGTTGCTATTGCAAATTTTGAAATTAATGTATCATTTGGTTTATCAATGGGCTCATAAGAAATTTTTAGTCTCGTAAGTTTTTAGAGCAGTTTAATTCTTTACAAATGGCACCTTTTATTAAAGCGTACATTGAACGATATTAGAATAATTCTTATTGGGTTGAGGGGTTCCCCGAGGCTGTGCATGTTCTGTGATTTCCGGGAGAATAATGGCATTTTTTTTAAAGTCGCATAATGACATATAGCAAAATGGCAGTTTAATCATAAAACAACCTTTTGCTTACTGGAGTGGAAGTACCGAAAAAATTGTTCGGATGTCACAAGAATGCAATCTGAAGTTACAAAATTCCATTACGGCAATGCTTCACCTTGATAAATCAATTATGGGTACTTTTCCGTTAGTCGGGCGCAAGCGAAAAATCGCCAAATAATGTAGAATTCCGCCAAATTTCTTACAACCATTCTCTTGGCGACTTGGCTCGCGTTTGGTTCATAATTGGCGACATTTGCGCCCGGCTAAAGGAAAATCGCTTCGCTCTTGGCGACTTGGCTCGCGTTTTGTTCACAATTGGCGACATTTGCGCCCGGCTAACGGAAAAGTACTTTTTTAAACTGAATGCGGAGATGTCACATTACAAAAAATCACCCACTATAGAAGGCGTTAGCATGTACATGCATGATCAAATGTATGCTAATGCCCTGCACATTTGCTCTCCCCATCATTTGGTGACGAAGCAGAGAAGCAGAAACATCATGAACTGAGAGCTCTGTAGATGACTGATTTCACTCTCACGATGATGAAATTAAAACAAACTTAGGCATAATGAATCAAAAATGGGAATGCGAAATACACTGCATTTTTAAATAGCTAATACTAGTTGAGAGACAGTTAAATGTTCTGCCAAACACTTAAGCATAATAATGGAATTGATCAAGACTAGATGGATAAACTTTCCTGCTCTTCTTCAAAAGATGCATATTTTATTCATTACTTTTATGACACTGTAAGACATGAAAGATATTTTTAAAAACATGATTTTAGCATCATAGTGCACTTTTTGAAGAAACATTCAATTATACCTCTTGTTGGTTTGTGGGAGAAAATTCCCGTGAAATGAGCTGGAATTCTGAGGCTGCCCAGGCTATCGTTGCCTAATCCGAGCACGGAACCACCAGCAGCGATCAAAGCAGCCTCACCACCTAAAAATTAAAACATTATTTGATTAATTTCTTATAAAAATAGTTCGATATTAAAACCCTTCAACTGAAATATCAAATCAGTATACAGCCTGGTGGCTTTGGGTATAAAAGGGCAGGTTCTCTCAGCAGAAAATGGCTGTGGGTATAGAATATGACCTCTACTATATCTGCAGTTAGAACCATAACTATATTCTGTTGGAAGACCATCTCTTCCTCTTTTTCCATATATGTGGATGTTCCACATCTGCAAACACATTTTTGTTGAATGTCCAGAACTTGAATCAATACTTACGCAATATTTAAAATCTAATTCAATCAGCCTTTTTGAACTATTACAGAAGAACTTCTATATTCAATTTTATATGGAACTCCTATATAAAACTCCTATAACCGTATTACTATACTTCTATATCCTTACATGGAACTTCAAGTGTATTTATTAAGTTTATTTTTATTATAAACTTTTTCGATGTTTCGGATTTTATACAGAAATATAGAACTTTAATGGCATTTTAATTATTTATTTGCTTTATGAACTTAAAAAATAACTAATTCGTTTCTGCTCACAACAATTATTTTGGTACAATACGTCACACGAGGACCCACTGCCTATAATCAACAACAAACCGAACAGATGAATTTGATTCATTCGTATAGTTCACTTGAGCAATTTAACAAATTCTTAATGCAAAATTGAAATTCTTCCATCAAGATACTAACATAAAAAAAAGTTAAGATTTCGTAAATAATATCGATAATTACCCAAAATCACAGCTTAAATTTTAATGTTTTGTGCTATTCAACTTCTACTGAAAATAGCTTAACAATTTACAGTATAGCGATATATGGACACATAATGTGGCTTTAAACCATATATAAAGTTCCGTCTTCCTAAAAAGGCCTGCACTTTCATGAGAAAATGCAGTAATTCTCTGATTAATGAATTTGATAATTATTATTAACTATTATTCGATATCTAACGAAACGCACCGCTGGTACCGCCGCTTGTTCTGTTGGTATCATATGGATTTCTGGTTCTCCCATACAGATTGTTCGTGGTTTCCAAGTCTGCAGCTAATTCGGGAACATTTGTAGAAGTGATCAAAATAGCACCAGCCTTTTTCATCAGTGCGACTGCAGGTGCATCTCTTATAGCTATTATTTTCTCGAAAGGTTTGCATCCAGCTGTACACGGAAGACCTGGAAGAAAGAAAGAAGCTAGTTGTCAAAGTTCTTCCAACCACAGAGTCTCTACTAGAATGAAAATTTTAAAAACTAATATTTGAATTAAAAATGGAATTAGTATAAGAGTTTCAGAGATATATATATAACGAAGAGAGCGATGTTGGAAATGAAGAGACATTTTGAAGGAATTGCAGTCGTAGAATAATACAAAACTCCGTTTTTTTCGAAAGACCGGATGTTTTACGTGAAATGATAATGAAAAATAAATTAATTTTAAGTTTTTTGATGGTAAAACCAATCCATGACCGATTTTAATGAGACGCAGCGCGCATGTCGCCGGTGAAGAATGCATAGCAGAAAGAGGCAGTTGGTAATGTGCCTAAAACTTTTATCATCTCAGAAAGGGGATTCCTCTGCTTTGGGAAGTGAAACTAAAGAATAGGTTGGCCAGCAGTTTACAACAGTTAAAGTTACAGCTATTATATTTTGAGAGGCGCGGATAAATTGAATTTATTACAAATGTAGGGGAATTTATTACATGTATAGGTATAGGATGCATTTATTACATATATTACATTTAAATTTTGTGAAGACGTGTGCAACCGGCTGGCCCACGATTAAGTTTTGTTTTGGAGATTTTGCTTTTGGAAATTGGTCATTGAATATGTTCAATTTTGGTTTTATTTTTTCGTCTTTGGTTGGAGTTTTTGTTTTAATGAATTGATCAAATTTTTGACTAGCGGCTCCGGTGGTAGAATTTTAATTAAATATTATTTCCGGCTAATCTGATTTTTTTATTTGCTGCGGTGTTTCTGAGAAACATTTTAAAATGGATTTTTAGTTTGATTTTTTTTTAGTTTGTGGTTCTTTGAAGAGGTGTTTTGTGGCTTTAAACTCGATGGTCGGTGGTCTTTGTGGTCGCTGATGCAGTGCGAGAGCAGCTCTTGGGTCGAAAATGTGTTTTGCATCCTTCTGCCGTGTTGTTTTAAATATATGGGTGTGTATGTGAGCGTGTATATATATACTTATATATGAACGTGCATATGTCTGTGTATAATTTTTATCGGATGTTTTACACTTGAAGTTTTTATTTGTACAAATCGTACTAGTGGCTTCGCACTCCGTCCCTCTGCCGGAAATTTTGAGAGGTTGGGTACAGTGTCGGTGCGGCTCTTCCTTCCTACACACTTACTTACTGCTGACTGCTTTGTTTTTCTTTCTGGATTTATTTGTTTTAAAATTCTTTGGAGTTGTTGAGGCATTGACTTTATTGTAAACAAGGGTACTAACTGCGAGGCATATATTTTTAAATTATAAAATTTTGAAATTGTGTCATTTTGTTTGATTTTTCTTGGTGTGTTTATTGTACTTAGTGCTCTCTTTCCTCCTTTATAAGTATGGAATTTGAATGGTGCCTTTTATTGTATTGCTTTGTTTGCCAAAATTGTTAAAAAGGGGAAAACTGTTCTGTAATTATATTGTGTAATTAATTCTCACCCTTGTTAATGGGTGTAGTTTGTATATATTTAGAGAATGCCCTTGTCTTGCTATCAGTGATCGTCTACTTTCCCCACTGGACCGTGTTGGGCCTTACACCCTTTCGGGTAGGCTGGGCCATTGAGGGTGTCAATAAAACAATAATAAATTACATGTCTAGGGGGTATTTGGACCACCTGGATATTTTTAATATACAGTGATAGAGAAGAAATTTTAATAAAAAGGCAGTAGAATTTTTTGTAATTTATTTATTTTCAAAACAATGTAATTAACCTTCTCTAATCCTTTCGGCCTTAATGGGCTTATACGTCCCGGAGATTATACTTCATTCCCTATTGGTAAATAAATCCCACTTTTATATGGGTTTAATGTTTTCAGTGCTCTTAAGAAATTTGGGAATAAAATTATGATAACTTGGAACACTCTGAAAGTACAAATGGCGGACTTATGCTTTTGAGCATGTACATTATTCAAGTTTCAAATGGTCTATTTTTTTAGATTTTACAGTAAGTACAACTATATTTAAGCCATACTTAGTGTAAAATAGTTCTAACTTGTTCTTATTAAGAAATAATTTAGACTTTTTAATATCAGATTTAAGAAATTTTGAATAAATTCTTTTTGTGGAATATATTATCCCAATCGTATTTAACAGTGGGACAATATATCCCATCAGTGATCAAATTACTACAAGTTATTTTACTAGAATAGGCCCAGTTGACTATACAATTGGGATATATTGTCCCAGGAGATTTCCAGGAAACGGAAAAAGTGAAAAACTTTAAACTCATAGTATACTTCTTTTAGTATGTCAACATTAAATTAAACTACTTTTCATAGTTAAATGTTAATCAGACCAAAATCTGGCCGAAAGGGTTCGGCACTATTAAAGCAAAAGTATATTTTGATTCTCAAATTCACGCCACCACACAATGTATGAACCCAATATGAACGCAAGTATGACATTTTATGTACTGTGTTCTTTTTTCTTCCTTTGTTACCTCATATAAGATACAAAACACCTAGCCCTAGGTTTTGTTCTTTTTTGAACCAACATTTGATGTCTTGATTGTACTTTTGTTCATTTTTTTGTCTTTTCCCACTTACAATTTATGACGACTACTAGTAATTATAACAGTTTTCTGAGTTATTCCTCTAGTTCAGAAAAATAGTTCCTTTGATTTAAACAGCTATTGTTTGAGATCCAATCTAAGCGAATTTTAAGTGAAAAAAATAAAATTCCCCTAACCTTATCTTTAAACTATTTTAATAAAATTATTACTTTAAATTGTAGCCAAATAAATTTCCTTTCTGGTAGCATAATAATATATTTTGCTACATACTTTAAAACACCGTAAGGACAATTAGTATTTAGGTAAAATAATTAATTAATGATATCTAATTCTAAACATTTGTAATCTAATTGTAACCACGTAGCGCATTCTCTTAAAAATGATTTCGTATACCACATTTACATCATTACAACATAATTTTCTATTTTATGGCCTAAATATTTAATAGAATTGAAGATATAATACCGGTCCAATCTAAAGGTCGATCCAAATTCGGCAAACTCTCCCCTATATATTTTTTATTTACTTTTTAATAAACAAAGAAAGCATGGTAAACAAGAAAGCATGGTAAACAAAATAGCATGGTAAACAAGAAAGCACGGTAAACAAGAAAGCACGGTAAACAAGAAAGCACGGTAAACAAGAAAGCACGGTAAACAAGAAAGCATGGTAAACAAGAAATTATAGTATTCGAAAAAACATGCATACATGTATTTTTAATTTGTTTTGACGTACTTGCCTTTAACCATAAAGAGAAGCTTGACAGAAAAAGGTACGCCTAACAGGGGCTTTTCTTTCAGCCAATATTCTCTCGAGCGGCTTCCTGAAGCGACCAACGAATCCACTTCTCTGGCCTTCTTTAAAGCATCCTCAAAACAACGTTCTGCCGTTGCGTTGATGTAGGGTTCCACTTCCTGGATTCTGTCCAAGTAGGCCTGGACAACTTTTTCACTTTTCACCTGGAAAGTAAGTGCCTTTTGCTCAAACTTGATTAAATTTGTCACATGAAGATCAAATGTAGAAAGTAACGAAAAATATCAGAAAAGAAATCATCTTAAGAGAACGGTGGCATATTTAAAATTCATTCTCGAAATTTCCATGTGTTTGCAAATTTGCAATCATTAAAAGTGTTTAATGAAACAATAACATGAGACCAAAGAACAAAGTCTTCCGTATTATAAAAATAATTTAACTCAGGCTATGTGGATTTTATTTACATAAAACGTTATTCAACGAGACATAAAAAATATTAGAACTCTCTTCCCCCCAAAAAAAATTTAAGGACGTCTTCAATTCATTCTCACCTTCTTCGCGACCGACTGCGTCTCAAGTAAAAATATTTTATTAAAATAATTGATAAAACTGTGTTAAGCTCTGGTATGTTCAAAATATCCTACATCCAAGACAATCTCAGTTTCGTTACAAACATATAAAACGCTGTGTGCTTTGGAGAAAAAAAATAATTCTTTGAAATGGTGAAAAAATTTGGAATTTTTCCCTCTCCTAAAGAGTTGGAAGCATAAACGCCAGATGGAGACAACTGACATTTTATAAAAATGTTTCTTTTGTCCGATGCTAAATTTAAGATGATAAAAATAATTATAATTTATTGAATTCGTTTCCGAAAATAAGGGTTGAGCAAATTCCTACACTAAAGTTAAATCACTAGCAGTGTCAGAAAAAGCTTCCTGAAAGCCACTATATCGAGGAGAGTCAAACAGAGCTGTTGCGGAAAAAATGATCCAATGAATAAATTTAATCGAAGCACCGCTTCACAGGAATTCAAAAGCAAGCATTGAAATCATTTTAAAGGTCAAATTTAATTATATCAATTTGGAAGTGAATATGAAGGTTATGCATGATTTGCATATCTCCAGAGGAATAAAAACTATATATCTGAATGCATATTATCTTCAAATAATAAATCAAATGATTATTTTGAACAAATTTTTTAGATACATTAATGTTGCAGTTTGAATCAACGAAAAGGCTGTTTTTTATAACGGACCACGTGATTTTGAACGATAGTCAAATCCTCAGCCGAAGCCATGTCCTCACCAAATCTTCACGCTACAAAGTCGAGAGGAAGTTGACGTCAGATTTCAAGGGAACCGGGTCAAATTTGTTAGAATCAGATTTCGAATATGAGAATCATCCGATTCCGGAACCGAGACATAACTACCAGACCACTTCATTCCTATTTCTAACAGAAGATTCTCAAATTAGTAATTCCTGAACTCTGTTATTTCACTGTGATTGTCTATTACACAGAAGTCCAATTCAAAGTGCAATATGAAATTGCTGTAACTTGAATAAGATAATTACCATTTCTACAATCCACACAAGACTAGGCGCTATCAGACTACCACTTCTTTTTAAATTTAAAACTAATTGGCTTCCAAATCGTTCTTTCATATATTTTTTGCTGAAAAACTTTTAAAATATATATTCAAGAGTGAAATTATCAAGTTGTCTTAAAGGTGGACTAACGTGATCAAACAACAGTGAAATTAATAATTTATAACTAAATACACTGAACTCTCGTATAACGTGTATTCGTATAACGCGACGACAAATTTTTCCCTAGTTCTCTTAGATCTTGAAAAGCAGCTCCATGTTACATGTAAAACAAATTTAACATTTATTTAGTTTTTGATTTTTTTGTTTAAAAAAGTAACAGCACTTAGCTGTTGTTTATATATGAACATTGGAGCTGAAAGTTTAAAATAAGTAACATTTCACTGGCAATATGCGCAGTTATAAACTAAAGAACTTGCATAAATTCGTCCGCTACTGCATGTAACGTATAACGCGGTTTTCTATTAAGCAGAACGTATCATGTGAGTGGTACGTGAGTCCACTGCATTTCATTTCTCATTAAAAATCTATATTTCATTTATCTTGTTAAAGGGCAAACATTTTTTGTCTACTGAAATACTAAGACATACAAATATTTTCATTTTAAAAATTATACGTAAAATACATACCCAGTAACACATAAAATATACCCCAAAAATATTATTTGTAATGTGACCAACTTTTTTTCAATGAAAAGGAGAGCACAAATAAATTGAAGATATAAAAAAAATGCCGTAAATAAAGGAAACATTCTATTCATTGCAATAATAACACAGAATACACTGTAATATGATAAATGCGTAATGAATACATTTATAATATTATTTTATTATTGTGCACTTTTCGCAGGAGTCTGATAGCCAAATACTAGGAGGACGATTGGTCACCTTAGTATTTGGCATTTTTGCGTCTTTCTGCAACTGCAATAAATTTAGCTTAGATTTATCAAAGCTTTTACCTTCCCTTCCCGAATCTCTCGAGCCAGCTGAGTCGCAGATTTCAGTAGCAACGGGTTTGTCACTGGAGGAACGACTTTTCCTTTGCCGCCGTACTTGAGTGATAGTACGAAGTGCCACAGGAAGCGGATACTACCGCACAAAATTTGAAAAATCCAATACCAGAAGGTTTCTTTCATCTCGAATGTTTGTCTAGAAGGTTTTTAAAGAACAAATTAGCGTTTATGATTCTGAACATAGATTAAGTTTTGTTTGCGTTTCATCTTTCAACTTCATTAAAATTGCGTTTTTAGAACATTCAAAGAGACAAAAAAATTATATCTTTGTAATTAACTAATTTAAGAAGGACAAATGGTTACGAAAATTTTTGACAGAAAATTTCAAGCTTGTGAAGTTATTTCACAAAATAACTTCAACAACTAATAACTAACAACTGGGTGTCCGTGAAATATCTTTTGTCAAATAATTTGTCAATCATTAATTTAAAAAATACAAAAAGATTAAATGAGATTCTATTTGCGCACAATGAATGAAGAAATCTAACAGGTTTTGTTTTGTTTTTCACAGTTTATTCATTGCATCTCTACGTGAGCTCCTTTAGTAGCCCGAAGAGTTTCCAGTCTGTAGTCGATTTCCCATTAATTTTTTGTAATATTTCCTGAGTCTTTAAATTGCACTTCTATGGACTTCTGTGGTACATCAGGCGAAACTTTCTTTACACGGTTTTCGGTGATTTTGTTTCCGCTGACCTCAAAACATGCCACGCTTTATCTCCCGAGAGCGGTCACCTTTTTCGTTTCTTATTACAGCTGCCAGGCAATTAGCGCTTTCTACCTCAGACTATTGGTAATAGAAAAAACTGTTAGATTTCTTGCCGCAAACTGCAATTCATTCCATTTTTTCTTATTTATGTTGTTCATTTTCGGAATAATAAAGATCTTTATCGGGATACTCTGTATTAAAAATTCAATATTCGGTGCGGAAAAACAATTAGCAAAATTAACTGTATAAAATAATCGAAAATAGATATAAATATGTTTAGTTAAATATCGGGACAAAAATTATAAAATATCGAAATGATATTTTACGTGATATTGTAGCCATTTAACCCCTGGCAAAAAAAGGAATGTTTACTAAAGCAACAATCAAGAGCAGAAGCTGTGATACTGTTACAAACCAAAAGCTATTCTTGTTCTCTTTTTGCCGTGGAACTTGTTTTACATCGTGGCAATTAAATAGTAAGTCAGACTAAACCGTAGGAATGTTATGAATTACGCATAGATTGTACTTCTGAACTTCTTTATATGAAAAAAGTTTGGCTGATTTTTCAAAAGAAGATAATTAAAATAAAATTCTTTTAATTTTTTTTAACAAAAAAAGAGATAATCTTCGCTTTAAAACGTGTTTCTCTATAATTCCTTTTTTTAATAGTTTATATCTATATTTCCTCTCTCATCTATCTATGCTATCTATATTATTTTATGCTATCAGTAACTATATATATATATATATATATATATATATATATATATATATAGTAACTAATATATATCCAATTATTTGATAATGTGCAATATATTTTAATGTTTATTTTAGATACATGTTAGCTCTTTCTTTCTTATAGTGTTGTAATAATTCAGGGTTGTGTACCCTTCTTTCTTTCTGCTTATTTAGGGTTGATTACCCTTTCTGTTTTTTCAACGATTAGGTTTCATGGTTGGTTTGCGCAATAAAATCAGATTTAACGAGACGAGCTAGTCCATAGTCCATCTAGTCACTTTAATTGCTGAAATTCCAAATCTTTGTTCGCCTTTTTTCAAGTAATTTTGGTTTTAATTCATATACAATTCTCCTATTTATAGTCTTAAATGTAACTGTGTTCATATGCTATGTTCACATATCCCTATATTCTTATTGGCATTTATTAGTATTCTTAATTTATTTGGTTTTAAATTAGTTATAGTATAGTTAAAAACTGAAGTTTTTGCAAAGAATTACTTAATTGTTTGCTGTTTTCCTTCTGAACATAATGTTCTGTCATTTCATATACATTAGTTATAATATATATATATAATAATTAAAAAGAAAGTTGACGCCAAATTTTTCAAAGAAACAAAAACTTAAATGGTTCAATCCCTTGTCTTAAAACTTAACGAAGTATCTCCATTTGTTAATTAATAATTCATTAATCAGATTAATTAACAGATCAAATTATTTTTATCTAATAAAAATATTAATTTATTTTCTTAAGTAAATCTCAATCCTAAGAATGTTTTAATATACAATTGCTAGAAAAAAATGGCTCTATAAAGAATTAAAATAAGAAATACTATTATTCTTCATATATAAATTTTTAAAAATACACTAAGAAACTGAAGCAATTTCAATGCATGAAAATAAAAAAAACTTCTGTGTATGTAAATAAATATTACTGCCGGTTTCTTGAAGAAAAAATTTAACTAATAAAGGAAAGTTTAAATGAACATTAGAAATATCTATTCCAATTTCGCTATTAAAATCTTAAGCAAAAACGCATCATAAGTACAGTATTATTTACAAAAAGATGGGAAGCACAATTTTGTCATTAAAACTTATACAGTGAAACCTCTCTGAACGGCCACCCCTCCGTTCCGAGAAAAATTGGCCGCTCTGAAGGGTTTTCGTTACAATTACAAGATAATTGCTATAATACATAATATAAACAAGTCTGACACATTTATTCTTATTTAAAATGAAGTTTGAGACTTATCTAAAGAGAACATAGTACTTTATTTAATAATTTTTTACATTTTTTGAAAAAAGGATACAATTCGTGACTGTTTTAAGTTTTTACCCTTCTCGGAAAAAAACATTTTTCAAGTTCGTTTTTAAGTTTAAAAAGTAAATCTCTAACCGATGCGTTTGTCAAATGGGATGGGCGAACCCACCCGGCGGCCGTTCAGAGGGGTTGGGTGGCCGTTGCTAGGGGTTATTTTAACATTAGGCCTATGGGCCGAAAAATCCGTGCCACGAAAAATTGGCCGTTAAGAGGGGTGGCCGCTATGCAGGGGTGGCCGTACGAAGAGGTTTCACTATATTTTATAATTGATAATGCAAAATTGTTAATCCTAAGTACACAAATATCATATTTGCTTAACGCTATATTCAGTATCAATTTTTTTCTACTGTAAAACCTGTACTAAACGGAATCTAAAGGGACTAGAAAAAGTTTCCGTTTTAGACAGGATTCCTTTTCACACAGGGCTCATTAGTATATGAGGATTTAAAATGCATCAGAACATTATTTAAATTAAATCGATTTTAATAAAAAAGATATTCTAAGATTAACAAAATACCATAAATATTACGATAATTACGTTTTAATAAGTGTCACATTTAAAAATTAAGATTTAGTCAAATTTTAAAATTACACAATAACAATAAAAATTAAGAAACACATAAAAGTTAGATGTTTATATGTATTTTATTTTAATAATATTGCTTTTGGACACTAAATACAAATAAATATCATAGTCATTACTTACTCTAAACAATTCATTATCCTTACTCAAAAGCTACAAATTTGAGGAAAATAAGTTTATTTGCTAAATCTACCTTTTAAAATAATCCAGCATTGTTTTCTGTACATATCTTTTTATGAATAATTCTTCGCTCCGTTAATATTCTCGTATTCTTCAAAATTCAAGCATTTCAGCATCTCCCTGACTTATGGCAAACTTTTCAAGTTCAGGTACTGTATCTAAAAAGGTTCCATACGATTTAATGGAGAGTTGTTCTTTATTGGAAATGTTTTCATTTATATTACATTCATCATCATCACTGCTATCTTTGTTCGTATGCCTTTGAATTATATCATTCACATTATCAATAGGAACCTCTGTGAAAATATTACCGTCTATTGATATGAATTCTTTCACACTCATATCGGAAACTTGACCCTTGTCCAACAAAATCTGCAGATTATTTGCATCTATATCTTCGGCTGATGAATAATTTTCGAGGCAAACATTTGCAGGTAAATTCTCCTCAACATTTTTTTTTTTTTTTTTTTTTTTTTTTTTTTTTTTTACTGAAGGATATAAAAATAATTTTTGGAATACGCGCGAGTTTTTTCCCCGTTAGAACAGGTTTTCTAACAATGAAATACTGTGAATTGTTCTTTGAAATTCTGTCCGTTCCGCGTTAGACATGTTCCATTTTATCCAGGGAATGTAATATGGATCTTTCTATATTTTTCGACGGGACCAAATATTTTTTTTTCGCTTAAGGCAGGATTCCGTTTCTTACAATGTTCGTTTTAAACAGGTTTTACTGTATTAGTATTATTTACGCAGTGAAGGAAAACATCATTTTGTTGCAAATATAATAAACCAGCGGGAGTGGTCTCCCCTAAACTTTCTCGTATACTTCCTAAAAAGGTGTCATTTTCCCTCTAATTAGGGTTGCCATACGTCCCGTATACTATTTGTCCGTTTGCTTCCTAAACTCTGAGTCATTATATTTTTTAAATGACCTGCGCCCATTTTTATGATTATGTGTAAAAGGAAAATGATAACAATTAAAAAAATTGCGTAAGTTTTCTATTTTTACGCGCGCTGAGGTACCACAACTTTATTTAAAGTTTTTGAGAACGAAATCTTACTACAAATAACACGCAATATTTCACCATACCTTCCATCTGGAGAATGTCAGAACGAAGTTTCGGGTTCAGGGGGTTGTCATAATTTCCGAAGCTACAAAGCTCAAAAGCCAACTATACTGACTTCAGTAAAATAAGCGAAACGCTCGCCAAGTGCATTTTGAACCAAATATGCAATTTGAACTCCTTTTGTTCAACGGATTGAAACGAAATTTGAGCACAGATCTGTAATTAATATTAGCAAACGTCATACCAATTTTTATTTATCAAAGCCAAAGGGTTTAGGAGATATAATTTTTACAAGTATGCGATTATACAGGCCGACAGATAGTCAACCCTTTCACGGATTTGGCCCAAACTTTTATACGGACCTACATTCATGATGATAAAACTGTGTACCAAATTTTATTCATCTAGCTATTTTATCTAGCTAGTTTTTGAGTTATAGTGTTCACATGACCGCGGACAGATAGACAGACAAACTTCCCTTTGACGGATTTTGTCCAAAATTTGATAGAAACCTACAAATTATATTTAAAGACTATATACCAAATTTCATCCCCGTAGCTCTAATAGTGTTCGAGTTATCGTGTTCACAGACACACAGACATAATTCCAAAATTGTGTTTTTCGGACTCCGGGAGGTCTAAAACGTGGAGATTCGTCAAAATCTCGAGTTCGAAATTTTTGACGGTTGCAATACTTTCTCTTTCGTATACGAGAAAGTAAAAATAAATCTTTTCCTTTTATCTAACGGTGACAATTCCTGTTAAGTCACTGTTACACGACAAAGTGAAGTTCGCATGACAACGTCTTTCCTCCTTAAGATACGTCTGGCGTGTATCGAAGGTGAAAATAAATTTACTCCTTATTAGTTTATAACCATACTGAAAAAGTTTTGAATAAGAAAATTCGATAAACTTGCGTTTCAAACTACTATGAGATGCTTGATATTGTTGATAACTATTTCTGATAGAAATAAAGAAGAAAAATTGCCGTCTTGGCAGCTTACCTGATAAGACTGGGAACGCTGATCACGTATTAAAATCAATCGTCACGATCTTTAATTTCCTTGTCTGTTTGGAAACCTGTTTTCAGTAGACATTTTTTTTTAGTTTTTGCTGATAAGAAGTCCAAAGGCGAAAATTCCCTAAAAAGATAATGTGAAAGATATGAGTTAGGCGAATGAGTGAATGATTAAAAAAGGTTTATCCGATTTCTTATTAATTTTTATTTTACTTCCTATTTTTAGTATGGCTTAGATAAACCCTAAAACTTAGCATAGAATTATAGTCGGTTTGTTAACCCATTATCTGTCATTGTCCCTTTTTGGGGACGCTTGTTTTCATTTTATTCTCTTCTAATCAGTGCAATTTTTCAGCTTTGACTTTTACATCTAAATGTTGAACTAACTGCTATAAAAGTTACAAATCCAATAAAATCCTTTTTATTTAAAAGATTAATAATTCTAATTAAAAATTAATTAATCAGTTCGAATTTAATTAAAAAAATAGCGTTTTCTTTCATATTTCTTTCATGTTATCATATTAATGTAATTTTTTTTAAAAAGTGAAATAATAGAATTTTGGCATATAATGGGTTAAACATATTCATCGAATAAAGTGTTAGTGTGATTTTTCAGTATTCCATCTTCTAATTGACTCGGAAATTAACTTTAATGACACAAAAAACAGATAGCGTTTTGATCAATTATATATCAAGGGGCAATCAAAAAATAATAATTTATTTATTACAGCGGATCATTTCAAATAGCGCAATAAAGTTATATTAAACAAAATAAAGAAACGGAAAGTTTTGTTTTCTTAATTAGAAATGAGAATATTGGAAATGCGCATTAAAGGCCTAAATAAATATAAAAACTTCATAATTTTTCTTAACTTTTTAAATCTTAAACGAATAGAAAAATTTTAGAAAATAAATCGTAATAAAAAAAAGATGCCGATAATGTTCAAGAAGCGAAATTGCAAATATAATTTACCTGAAGAGTAAGGAACTGGTTCGTCTGTTAAATACCTTAGCTGACTGGTCGCTAAGAGTTATTATGTTCTGTGTGAAGATAAAATCAAAGGAAAAATTTAAAACCGGTCAGAACTTCAAGGAACTGTTCAAATTAATATCCAGCTGAAAATACAACCTTTAAATAGCAAAATTAGATAAACTAAACAAAATTTAAAATGAAACAAAAAGAAAGAAAAACGTAAAGACAAAAAAACAGCAAATTTAGACAAGAACAACGATTTATTGTTTAATTAATTTAATTAATTATAAATTTGTTAATGTATTACCTTTAAATAGCCATTTATTTAGTAAAACTTTTCCTTTCATGAAAGATTAGCAGTGTATTAGTAGTTTAACACCGATGCGTTGTGAATAATGAATGTTCTTTGATTTTGCTACATACAATTTGCAGATTTTATAGACATATTTTTTTCCAAAATTAGTGACACCCATATTATGTACCGGAATTTTTTTTAAGAAATATATGTTGACAAACACTTGAATTCAAATTTTATGCTGAAAAAGAATATTTTAGTTTTATAGTAAATATTAAGTTCATGTATCATCTTAATTCGACATTTTTTATCATTCTTAATCTTCTTAATTCTTTAAACGATTTGATCATAGGTACTTGAATTGTTTTTATTTCAGTCATAAAAATGTATTCGTTAAAGTATTAAGAAATAGTTAAAAAATATGTTAATTTGGTAATTTATAAAGCGATTTTCCATTTCATGATTGATAACTATTTCGATTTAGATTATATCGTATCGAAATCAAGGTGTAAATGTGTTTATAATTACAACACTAATAGCAACATATTAGTTTTTAATGCACGTAAACATACGGTTGTAGTAAGCAGGGTGAAACCTTACAAGGTATAGTGTGTATTCTTCAGATGTAAACCAGTATTTCATTTCTGTTACATTAAGATGGTTGCATTAATGCAACCGTGATTTTTTCGAACCCACACCACGATTTTTTTTCTGTCTGTGGATAATTATTTTCTTGTATAAATTAAAAGTACTGCTTTAAAAGCTCTACATATTTCAATAATCTTTTAAATTTGTCTACTGAAAATAATCAGCGTAATCTATGATGCAGAATTCTATTAGTTAATTTTCCCCATAAACATTTCATATTCATAGATCCTAATTTGTGAAGAAATTTTTCACATTTTTACCATAAAAATGCTTGAATTTGTTTATTCAAGACCTCTTACTCGTAGATGTTTTGGTCGAAAAGTAAAAAAACGAAAAATGATTAAAACTTTTCAGTTTAGTACAATGTTACAACATTGTTAAGTATAGATCCTCTAATTTTTTTAATCATTAACTACGGAAAGTAATTTGATGCAACTTCAGGAGGATTCAAATTTTACTGAAAGAAATGAAAAAGTTCAGAAAAGGTATATCATTATTTTTCTCATCTAGGGGAAAGTGGGGTAAAAACGGGTAGCTGAAGCTCTAAGGCCCGTTAGAGCTAAACTATTCGACATAGAGCTTGTGAAATTTTATTAAAATAATCATTGTTTATCGGAGTACATCTTTCCAGAAGAATCACAATTTCATTACTTTTTTATCAATGTTTTTTTAATAAAAAAAAGTCAAACTACCCGGTTTTGCCCCACATAGCTAACTGCATTGGAAATTAGGAAAACTTGATTTTCAGTGGAAAAGTAGCAAACATTTTCATTTTATATGAAAATTTAAAAATATTAGCTACAAAACTCACATATAAAGCAACTGTTTTCTTCTTCCGCGCCACTGGATCTTTCCTGGGTTTTTACATTGGATTCGCCCTTTGCAATTAATTAAATTATAAAATACATTATTAAAACATAAAAAATTAAGTCTGACTTGTTTTTATTGTCTTAATTGGAGGAATCATCAACACTGACTGTGTTAAGCCGCTTGGAGTACCCGGTTTTACCCCGAGTGCAGAGGTTATAAGAAACGAAATAGAAGCGCGCAATTATTGGAGTGAATCTTTATTGTTTGATAGAGTATAAATCCGTAGTAAACGTATAATAAGCTGGACTAAATATAGTTTTTTTTTAACTGTAATGATTTTTAAATAGTTTAAAATCAACAAACATTAAAGAGTTGACGTCTTAAAACAAATAAACCCTCACAGATGCAATGAATTCAACAGCTGCAACGCGCCACTATGGCTGTTCCTTTTTCTTGACTAGTAGAGTATAATTGAGTATCTGTCTGCTAGATAGGAAAAGTAATAGCGCCATAATATCAAGGATACTCGGTTTTGCCCCGCTCTCCCCCTATATAAAAAAAAACTACTTTTTTTTTCTTTCTTCGAATCTTTTAAAGATGTTCCCTTAAAATTCTTTGAAAATTCAACATTTCTGTGTAAATAGCTAATGTTCAGAGAGATTACAGAATGCATTTTTGGAGCAATCGATTTCAATGATTTTGGGAACTGGAATGATTTTTGTATTTAATACTTTTCATTTTAGAACATTTCATGTTCTAAAATGAAATCAGTTTCTGCAAAAACTCAATAGTTGTTTATCAGATTAAACTGTAATGATTAAATGTATCCACATTTCAAAAAACTCGACTCTGTGACATGCAGAGTTTTAGACAAAAGTGTTTCTCACTTTCCTGGTTTTATATTTAATGAGAAAGAAACGGTTGCAACACACATAATAACAAAGTGATCTTACCAATAATATTTCTTCCCGAATAAACCATAAATCTTAATTGTTTTTAAAGTTTTTAATGAGAACAGAATAAGTAATCAGCGTCCCAACAGTAGCAAGCACGAGATTCTTCCTTATAGGCGAGAACCCCCAAGCAGTCATACAAAGATCTTGACTCACGACATTAACATAACCAATGTAAGTGGGATTCCGTTCAATTAAACAAAATGCCCACGGAATGGTTCCCTTTAAGGGGTAAGTAGATCGGGTTTACGTCTAGGGGATTTAAGGGTTTTTATTACAGTAAATTTAGAACAAAATATTACATAAAATAAACGAGTAGACTTCAAGTTCAATACAAAACATTTATTTAAATACTATAGGGAGAATTTACAGGGGGAAAAGAAATATGTACATAGAAAGTTTATGAGAGTTTTGAGAATTTACATGAAGTCATGTTTACTAGGTTGAGCCCGATTAACGAGGGATAGATGTTACGGGTTAAGAATATTACGGTATTAGAAATTTACAGATTAGAGAGCCATAAGGAAAGTGAGATGGGACATAGTTACCATAGTGGGAAGATCGGCGGCTTAACTGCGCCAAGACTAATCTAACTTATAACAGAGGTAATGAGAGAGGTTTAACATTTCGGCTGCCTGCGGTGTGCTGCGCTGCTCTCAGCGTGCAGTCTGGTTTTGTTGGGAAAGAGAGGGCGCTGCTCGTAGTTCGTACAGAGCAGAACTCTGGCTCCATCTATCGCCAAACAAATTAATCTAGCTCTTACATCCTTCTTTATACAGTGATTAAATTATTCTTTACGAGTAATATCCTACATGTATGCTACAAGAGAATTTTCGGGATTTTTTTCGAGGCAGTGTGCTTCCTCAGCTATAGTTGCCTCAGAACTTGCTACTCGGTTCGCCGAGGAACAAATTAGAAGGAACATAAATGCATTGTAAGAATATAAAAAGTAGATGAGAATACTTTCCGAAAGAGACATTTTTTCAGCTTAAGCGATGCAGTAATGCCAAAGTAACAGACAAACACGTTTGACAGAATCGCACAGAAGACCACGCAATTAATTTGGTTATCTACCTCCAGCACCAATTTTCTCACAGACGAATAGCTCCTTATTAAGCATCGGTAGACTGGTATTGGGCTAGAAACCATGAACCTTTGATATGACTTTACAACATCTTCAATGTCGTGGCATACAGATATAAAAAAATATCCTTAAAATGCTCACGTAAAATGCCATCGTAAAGAAAATTATTTGAACACCGTTCGCTAGAGCAGTAATCATTAAAATCAGTCGTGAGTCTTTAAGTTTAAATCTGGTGAAAAAAACTTCTTCGGTTGAGAATTTTGTGGAATTTCAACTAAATAGACTGTTGTTAATATAATACAAGGTGCGTTCGAAAAGTTCGGTGAATGGTCCCATAGTTGAATAACTGCGCTGGTTCGGATGCTGCGCTCACGCAGACGCAGTGCGAGACATGGCAACTAGTGCCCCCCTAGCTTCCAAATCACGACAGTTAAGCAGAAGTGCGCGCTACGACCAATTTAAAGAATGAGTGTGAGAAGGCCCGTCACTGCGAAATAGAGGAACGCGTGAACATCAAGTTTTGCTTCAAATTAGGCAAAACGGCGACGGAGACGCATGAAATGTTAGTGAAAGTATACGGTGTGGAAGCAGTGAGTAAAAAGTGTGTTTTTTGGGTGGTTTAAACGCTTTAGATACGGAAAGGAAGATGTCGAAGATGAGCCACGTTCGGGTCGTCCGCCAACAAGCACAACTCCAGACAACATCGAGCGAGTGCGACGGATGCTTGCGGATGATCGACGGCTATCTTTGAGAATGATAGCAGAAGAATTGAAGATAAGCCTAGACAGTGTGAGCAACATTATTCACGATCATTTGCAAAAGCGTAAGATTTATGCCCGGTTTGTACCGCACAAGCTGTCAGAAGAGCAAAAGCAACACCGGATGGAAACCCCTGGGGATTTCATCGACGCGTGTGACCGGAATCCGCAGTTTTTAGAAACAATCGTTACAGGGGATGAGTCGTGGTGCTACCAGTACGATCCGGAAACCAAGTGACAGTCCATGGAATGGTGTTCATCGTCGTCCCCCCCCCTTCCCAAAAAATGTCGTCTAACCAAATCCAGGATTAAGACGCTGTTGATCGCCTTTTTCGACAGTAATGGCTTGATCCATCATGAATTTGTACCCGCGGGTACAACCGTCAACGCGGAATCCTACGAGGGAGTTTTGAAACGGCTGCTGCAACGCATCCGGCGGGTTCGTCCCCAGTTGTACCAGAGTGGTCAGTGGAAACTGCTCCAAGACAACGCCCGTCCGCACACTGCCATCCGCGTGAGGCAGTTCTTCTCTACACGCAAGGTGACAGTTCTTGAACACCCTCCATTTTCTCCAGATCTGGCCCTGCAGACTTCTTGTTTCCCCGCCTCAAAGGAGTCCTGAAAGTTCTACGCTTTTCCGACATTGCGCAGATCCAGCAACGTGTGACAACGGTGCTTCGAGCGATACCGAAAGAAGCGTTTGCTGACAGTTTCCAACAGCTGTACAGCCGATGTCAAAAGTGTATTGTAGCTAATGGTGATTAATTTGAATGCCAGTAAAGGTATTTTGTTTGTATACATTGTTTCCTTTATTTTATGAGACCATTCACCGTTTTTTTCGAACCAACCGTGTATTTACCATATAGAAAACTATACAGGAGATTACCAATAAGTAGTTTAGTTGGGCGAAGCCATTTTCTTCCTTGAATTTCAAACTAGATAGACGTTGTGCTACCCTACAAGTCGCGATGAGTAGTGGCACAGGACAATTCTGCTTATTAAACTCAGAGTCATCATTATAAAAGAACCACGCATGATTTCCGATTCCATATCTAAATAAATAATGACCGGGATGATCATAAAAGCCTGGATTAAAGTAATGACGTGAGGGATAAGAAACAGTTTTCCACGTTTGTTTTCGTAATTTGGCGAGAGTTCCGTTATCATACTGAATCGAAATAAATAGAAATTAATTTGTAACGAAATTTTAAAGGCATGTATTTATCCTTTAAGATTTGACGCATATTTTATATTTATTCCTTTGTGTAGAATAGAAATGAGAAATTCAGATCTTGAAAACTAAAGAGACATTATAAATTTCACTCCTGTATAGCATCAGTGTACGAGATTCATTGCCCATTTTTATTCTTCGTAGCCTATTTCTCTAGCATTTATTACCGACCCCCCCTAGGAGACACAGTTTCCTCCAGTGCTAATAACTAATGATCATCCATACTCAGGTATTTTTAAACTGAAAATAGAGGATTCATTCATTATTTCAGTTTTAGATTAAGATAAGTTGAGATATTACCGTAAGCTGTAAAATCCAATTATTGAGGCATAGAGTAAGAAAATTAAAGTCCTCCGTTTTCTTGAAAATAGAAAAAGCGAAAGTCCTTTCTATACAGATTTTACTTTCAAATGCATGACGCTGAATTGTTATAGAAATCTGGAAAACCGACCGAAACTGCGTTATAATAAATATATTATTATTAATAAATATAAATAATAATATACCTACCGCAACTGCATATATATTAATAAATGTGTATAATATATATACATTTGATCGATTAATGATATCGCATTATCATTAATCGATCAAATGTACTGCATTTGCAAATTAGTTTTAAAATGATATTGCGAGACTTTTCAAAACAGAAAGAAGGATCTAAAAGGCAGGATGAATTCAATATTGTTATATTAAATCGAACAGTAAGAGTTTTTTCATTTTAAATGCAAGGTAAAGAAAAACTTTACTTTCCGCGGAGGAAAAAAAAGCTTATTTCTGATCAGTAGTTTCTGTTTGATCTGAAATCGGTGAAATAATGCGAGACGAAATTCTTTGATCATGGTTGGCGAAAGTTTTCTCTTTGATAATCAGTAAAGTTTATTTCTAAATTCAATAAAACGCTAACAGACAGTGATACATTTTGTATTGTGGAGGTTTGATTTATGCGAAAGTAAATTTTTATTTCGCATAAAGAGATATCAGAAATACATACTGAAGATGTCATCTATGTTTCATATCATGAAACGAACAAATAAGAGATCCAATGTACACAGTTGCAGGTATCTTGGGAGATAAATTTTTTTTCTCTTTCAAACTCTGTTTTAACCCCTTAACAGTATAGTTTTCTGTATCGTCTAATTAAATTAACCCCTTCTGTTTTGGAAATGTGTTGACGTATTGATTCAATTAAGAGCTTATTAAACACTTGAGTTGTTAATGGATTACCAATCATTTTTGTATCGAATAGTAACTTTTATGAATGACTTAATTTTAGATTTTAAGTGTAAAAATACCATAATTCGATGCACTAACTGATATCGGGCATCACTGTTCAGAAGTTTATATATTTAAAATTATCGGCGAAACCAAAGCACCAGTCCCCTAGACCCAATCGCTGGACTTATTTCGACGATTTTAATTTCATATGAAAGTTTATGATCCCTAGATATGTCGTCAGTGGTCTCCTGCCATATATCACCCTCCATTTTCGAGAGAAATCGAAAAAACACTATTTCACACTACATTTTCTATGGGGAAAAACTGTGACAGAGTCCCACGGCCGCAACTTCTGGACAGATTTCGACAATTTTTATTTCATCTGAAAGCTTATGATGCCGAGGTATGTCATCAATGGTCGCTTGCCACCCATCACTATCCATTTTCTAGATGTATCCCAAAATATAACGATGGCAGAGTTCCTTGACCTCTACAGCCGTCTATTCGTCAGTTTGTTTAGCCAAGTAGCAAGAACAACCGTTAATATTACGGGAAAGCAGATGGTCGCTAAAAGCGGGTAGTCTAACTCTTAAAATCATTTAAATTTATTACATTGACACGAACACAAACATATACACACAAAGAGTAAACATTTGCGTTAATTTCCAGCTATTAAGAAAGGTTTTCTAGTCTGGGGTAACCCACACATGCTTACAGCTCTGACTGGCTTGCTAAAGTTCGCACCTCGTGTGGAGGTGTTCTTTGTGCACATGTGCTTTGACACATGCTTTTTTTACACTCATGTCCATAAATTAAGGATAATTCAGAATCACACAGAAATTGAACTCTAAAATAAAAATTTCACCTGTAGAATTATCACACACATCTTGAAGAAGAATATGCAAATTACAGGAAACCACCAGATGGCGCGGAGAGTACGTCACAATGACGAGAGTGTAAGAGAGGGGTATATAAGGAATGGTGGCAAAGAAGTAAAATTGTTCACAAGCGCTTTAAAAGCCTTTCAGTGCAATAACCGCATAGTTATGGCACAAAGGAAGCATTTGGATGATTTTTTACGTGGTAGAATTATCGGACGACTGGAATGTGGACGTACCCAGCTGGAAGTATCCGAGGAACTTGGAATCGCCCAGAGTGTCATCTCCAGGCTTTGGCAACGATTCCAAGATGATGGTAATGTGAGTAGATGTTACAGCACAGGTCGCCCCCGAGTTACAACGCCGAATGAGGACCAGTATTTGGCAGTTACTGCCAAAAGAAACAGACGGAGCACAGCATCAGACCTGTCTCGTCAGCTCTCTTCAGCTACCGGTACGACAGTTTCAAGGCAGACCGTGTACAGACGCTTAGGGCACATTGGTCTATATGCTCGTAGGCCTGTCAGATGTGTTCCACTTACCGCAACTCACTGTCGCCTGCGATTAGCCTGGAGTAGAGAGCATGCATTGTGGACACCGCAACAGTGGTCTTGTGTGATGTTTTCCGACGAGTCCAGGTTTATTTTGCAGTCTGATTCTCGCCGGACTTTCATATGGAGAGCGCCAGGTACCCGTTACCACCAAGAGAACACCATTGAACGACACCGTTACGGTGGTGCAGGATGGCTCGTTTGGGGAGGAATTATTCTTGGTTCCAGAACTGACCTGCATGTTCAGAGTGTAACGATGACAGGCCACATCTATCGGGATGTCATTCTGGAACAACATATACGTTTGTTTCGGGGCGCCATGGGTGCTGAATTTCTGTTTATGGATGACAACTCCCGTCCTCACCGTGCAAACATTGTAGACGAATGCCTTCAATCGGAGGATATCACCCGTATGGATTGGCCAGCATACTCACCGGACTTGAATCCAATAGAGCATGTGTGGGATATGCTTGGCCGACGAATTGCAGCCTGTCAACCCCCTCCCACCTGTCTACCGGAACTTCGGAGGGCATTGCTTGATGAGTTGTGTAATATATTCCCCAAGATCAGATTGATAATTTGATACTCAGCATGCCTAGGCGTTCTAAGGCCTGTATTGCATCGTCCGGGAGACATCCTCCGTATTAACCATAATACTAACCATGTTATACTGTTTTTTGTAAATAGGTTCTTTTTTGAAATTTGCTCCAGGGAGTAAAAATCGCAATTTTTATTAATTATGTCAAACATATAGCATCTGTTTTGCTCTTTACCTTTTGTTTAATAAATAGACTTTACAAATAAGTCAAATTTGTTTTGCTTCTGTCTCTTTCTTTGCCTGAACTTCATTATCCTTAATTTATGGACATGAGTGTACTTAGAAGTGCAGTAGGAATTTAGCTAATTGTGGTATGCACAGAAAAAGTTTACAAATGCCAACATGGCAATATGGGACGAAGAAGTCACTGTTACCAAATTTATGAAATTCAAAAATTTATAAGTTCAAAAAACGAAACGATCGATTTTGCGCATAGCTTCGTCGTGCCTGAATAAGTTAATAAGCTCTCTTGGATTGGTGGCTTTTGGTTCGTTCTCGGGAATATTTCACCCTTTTTTGTAGCTCTTCAATTGCTGTTATTCAGCATTCTGTTTAGATGTAGTACTTTCAGATAAGTCGCCCATGTTTAATGAGCCGAAGGCATTCTCATTTTACCACTATCTAAGACCTTATACTTCAATATACTGGAAAATTGCGGAAATACGTTTTCTGTTGCAGACAGATGACATGTTAACTCGGCTACTGCTCAAATGCCCTAAGTAAATAAATATCTGATACATCTTCTCATAGTAACTAAATGTAATTTGATATTTCAACTGATATTTAACATCATAATGAAGTCAATGGAGCTAGACTTTTGTTCTTAAAATAACTTTGTGTTACGGCAACAAGGGCAGCGTAGAAATAGAATGATTTAGGTTATAGACATCTTCACAAAACAGTTTCAAAATTATTTGAACAATAACCCTCATTTCTAGTTTTTGACTGCGAATATACAAGAAAAATTTCCGATTGCCTCACAATCTCTTGGAAAGCATTAAAGAAAATGTGTTGTATCTATGTTACAAATGCTTGTTTGATTAATGTATCACCGATTTCTCATCAGTTTTATAAACCTTCCTTTGTCGTAAAAGATACACATTTAGTATGGTAAAGGTTTAATGCTCTCTATCGGAAATTCTTCCAAGACAGATTTTGTAAAATAATTTATCACCTCAGAAAGTCCCTAAGAAGGACAGAATAAGTTATCATAGTTCTGACAGAGGCAAGCACGAAATTTTTCTTAAAGCGAAGAGACCCCAAACGGTTGTGTGAACATCCTGGTTTGCAGCAAGAATGAACCGAAGTTGCAAGTGAGTGAAAAAGAGTGAAAACGTTTGCAAAAACCGCGAAAAAAACTACACAGCTGATTTGATTGTCAACTATTTATTTTTCAAGTGATTGTAATTCTTTAGCAAGAATTATTTTTCTGTCTTAAAATAATAGCAAAAATCTAAAATAATTTTAACTTCAATATGCCGAGCTTCATACTAAACGGTCTTTAGACAGGCCTCGTCAACGTCATTCAGCACCCTCATTACTGCATCAACTCGTTCATCACTTGCAGTAGCATCTACAAATCGCCGAAAGGGCGTCCGTTTCAACAGTGCTTTCAAATTATCTTTAATCTGGAGTAAAAAACTGACCATTGGTGTGTATGAATCTGGTAATGTTGAAGATTTTATTCCTGGAGATCTGGTTAGTTGCGACCCTTTGCGACCAAAGATTTTCCAACTGCTGCTCTGGGCCTTTCAGGTGCCAAGATTCTGTGAGGAGGCATCAGTGCCGCTTTCACTCAAAATCGATTCAGATAATCGGAGATTTGTTTAATTGGACTTGCAGCGATGGGAGTTCTACTATAGTTAAAAACCAGCCATCCGACAGGGCCTTACTATGTTTTTTGGTGACGCAAGC
Organism: Araneus ventricosus; assembly: GCA_013235015.1. Taxonomy (NCBI): domain Eukaryota; kingdom Metazoa; phylum Arthropoda; class Arachnida; order Araneae; family Araneidae; genus Araneus; species Araneus ventricosus. The sequence continues at coordinate 1,409,195 of BGPR01000107.1, read as the reverse complement.
CTCTCTCACACTCACTGCTCTTCCACACAGTTTTACTCGTTTTCTCAAATTCATGAAATCACACCCTGATTACCATACTAGCAGGAGGATCGTAAAAAGCAAGACTGACATGAGCTCGAAATGCACACTGCTCTGCCATATAAAGTACAACTTTTCGTAAAATGCCTTAACGGCGAATGCGCTCTGGTCGCCAACCACCCCTAAGCACGATTATACACCACTACTAGTGTAGAAAATAATATTTTATCTTCCGGATGGAATTGATTCCGTTTTCAGTATAATAATTCCCTGGTCTCGTCCTAAAATTTCTGAAAAAAGTTCAGTGTGCTACAATTCTTACAATAAACGAATACTATGCTATCTTTAGACAATAAACGAATACTATGCTATCTTTAGACAATAAACGAATACTA
>BGPR01000107.1:1396165-1408772 GCA_013235015.1 Araneus ventricosus | reverse complement strand
ACAATAAACGAATACTATGCTATCTTTAGACAATAAACGAATACTATGCTATCTTTAGACAATAAACGAATGCAATGGACTTTTATTTGTCTCAAGTTCAAGTCCATACATAGGCGGGCAAGAAGCCTTCCTTGGTGTACAGAGTCGGGACTAACTTTTCGTCGCAGAGGAAGAAAAACGGAAACAGGACGAGGTAACCACGAATCTCTTTCAGTCTCTTCGTCGCTTCTTCGGGATTCGCAGAGGCGAGGTTAGGCACAGACTGGAGAGCTTTCAGTTCTCGAAACGTGTGGGCGTTATCAGAGGGTATGCAGTGAAACACCTGCGTGGAAAAAAGAATTTGAAATCGGATACTTATAATTAAGTCGTTCTCTGCCGTCTGCACTTTGTGAATTTCCTAGGAATATAATAATTAGGAAGCAAAAATATATACCACGGGCGGAAATGTTGTGTCAGAATAACTTCCCCTTTTGTTAAGATCTGCTCAAAAACGCATCTAATCGTCCGATATCGACAGAAACTGCTTTAAATATCTTTACAAATTATCCTTTAATTATCTGTAAAGCAATTTTGATTTTTGGCGTATATGTATTCTCGATTTTCACTGGCTAAAAGTTGTTTACATCATGTCCCATCACATTTTTTATTCTTTTTAATGCCTTTTAAAAATTCTCTGAATTTGTAACATGAGTACCTGAACACTCTGTATAACCTTGCAGAAACTTTTTATTCAAATCTGACGAAAACCTTTACCTTGGTAGATAAAGGGTCAGTGTTCAAAACCAAATACAATTATAGCAATAAAGGATAAAATAGCCAATTTCCGCATCTCAGAGATAAATTGAAAGGAGGTCACGATTTTTGCATCCCAATATAATGATTTGAATCCGCTAAACAGCTTTTACTCAAAACAACCCAAATGTTCATTGGTCCCTTTTTGTATAAATATACATATATGTGACGAAATATACATAAATGTATAAGTCTGTCAAGCATACTGTCGGCTGTCTGCAACGGATGAGTCACATTCACTAAAGGGCCAATACGAATTATGTCAGGCTAAATAAAATTAATCTCTGTTGGCATTGTTTCGTAATTTCTACCTGCGAACCTCTCCTTTCTCTTTCCAAAGAAGCAGAGGGGTATTAATTTAAAAAAGGAAACGCTAGTAAAGATATTTCAATTCTCCAATGCTTAGTTTTAAAATTTGAAAAGATAAAAGTAAAAATATTGCTGTGTGAAAATAATTTATAGAATATATAAATAAAAACATCTCTTAAATGTCCCAAACACATTTTATCGAAATTTCCTCTTAAAACAAGAGGGAAGTGTTGTAATTTTAAAAATTCTACATTTTAAAAGTTCACAAGTTTAAGTTTAGCATGCAGATAGTTTATAACTAGCTCTAAACAAGCAGATATCTTATTTGTTTTTCAGCCTTAAACTTGAGAAAGACCAAATGCAAGCGACCAATCAGCAAGCCATAAAAATGTGAATTATTATACTTCCTTCGTATTAAATTGAGATAAATTAATTGATACTAAAGACAATAATTAGAAAGATAATTCAATAATAAAACATTTTTAGCAATATCTTAAAACAGTAGTTAACAGTTAAACTATCCTTTATGAAATGCCAATACCCCTTATTCTAAGTGATGCAAACAAACCCTTACGGCTAAAGTTCCAGAAGAATTACCTGGTTTTGCTTTAAAATTTCACTTTGAAAGAAAAGATCTTCCCTTTTCGCAAAATATAAAATCGCATAAACGCAAAAATATTTCCATGTGTGGTAACTTTGATCTTTTCATTTTACAAGTGTTTCACACTAAAACTTTAATTAAATCAGTAGTTTTGATGAAGGTACAAGTGCCAAAAAATCAAGATGCGGAGGGTCGGTTTTTTTGTGTGTGTGCACAAAACGTGTGTTATCATATAGACCAGGGGTGGGGAATTCGAGGCCTTAAGGCCGCATGTGGCCTTCTTGAGTTTATTACGCGGCCTTACCAATTACTTACAATTTGCATTGAAATATATAATTGTCTGTAATATAGTAATAATTACTGAACAATTACCCTTATGATTCTGCTCGTGGTGCATTTGCCCAACTGCCGAAACTTAATGAGACCTTTTAACATGGGAAGGTTCCCAACCTTGATAGACGCTCACTGTCATGTGTGTAAAAGGAACCAAAACCACTAAATAAACCACTAATCTAAAGAATCTCATATAAAGACTGGTTAAGAAAAAATGATAAAAGTAGGATTTTTTTTCTTACTCCCCCTGAAAACAATTTTTGGATTCGTTCCTTTCTTCAAACTGCTGATTTATGAAACGCTATTAATTCAAATTCCATTCACAGTCCAGTTCTACGAATATAAGCAATTCTCTCTGCCGTAATAAAAACTGTTGTAACCTTAGATAAAAAAAATTTAAATCATTTTTAAAGTTTAAAATATACCTAACGCAACTTATAAATTTTCTATTATAGAACCCAGATTGCAAATTGATTTTTTATATGGGGAAATTAAACGCCCTCAAAACTTATCACAACATTTCTCAATTACTGATGACTTGAGACGACTTTTAAGGATAGATATTTCCAAATAATTTTTTTATATAAATGTACAATCACCTCTTCGTAAATTTTAGTGTTGTTGATTGCAGTTTTTGCCCAGACGCCTTTGAAAAACTTCCGAGAACTGGGATCACGTAATTCAACATGAAACCGGGAACTCTTCATCAAACCCAGATGCTCCCTGAAATAAAGGCATGTTTTGAAGCAATCCGTCGTAGTAGTTTCATTTGATAAGAGATCAAGAACGTTAAAAGGTCTGGCGCACATTTATACATAGTTGCGTGATGTTTGTTGCAGCAAAACATTTTTCTGATCATTTCAAAAAAAAATATATTGTTAACGACAGATTTGCGTCTGCTGCATTCTCAGCACTACTGGGGTTAATAAACAGTAAAATCAAACGCCAGCTGGAGTGTTCTGCTCTCAACTTGATCGAACACACCCACAGTATGGCGAGCTTTGTCTTTAGCTTTGATGCATTTGAAGAAAATCGAGTGTGCATTGTGGACCTCTTCCATTGATCGATTAGGTCGAAACTTTGATAAACATCTACAGTTTACATTACACACAGTTTTACAGTTCATATGCTTTACACCCTTTGGGAAAGCAGGGCCGGCGTGGGAAATGAAAAAAACTTCTATAGTTGACTGCATTCACGAGAGTGGTTCAGAAATTTACTCTTCAATAAAAATGCAATTTTTAAAATTCGGGAGATTTTCCAAATACAATAAAACCTCGAGAATCCGAAATTTTGGATAACCCGAACATGTTTTTTTTAATTTTCTGAAAAAATTTTATTAAAAAATTAAGCAAAACAACATTTAGGAATCAGAAACAAAGCTAATATTTATTCCAACTTAAAAGAAACATTTGAATTGATATTTAAGAATGATTGCAGCGCTTTAATTAGCAGAAACAAAATCGTTTATCTTCTTTTGATGTAAGGAACTAAATTTGCTTGAGGATGCCTATCGCAACCAGCTCTTTCTCGGAGTGCCCAAAGTCAGTACTCTACTGTATTTGGTGTATCAAGAGTATCTCACCGAATTTTACGGATAATCCGAATTTCCCGGAATCCGAACAGATATCAGCCCCAATTACAGTGTCTCTGTAAAATCATGGTGCACTTTTGACCGGTCACAGGAAAGCAACGAAACAAGATAGGCAGGTGACATCTTCACCAGATAAAAGGAAAACTCTCCAGGTTTGCATACCTGCTCAGCGCAGTTCGATGTGGGCTCCATTTGTTGCCCTACACACATCTAAACGATAGTCCAGTTCTTCCCAAACACGGGTAAGGACGTCTGGTGTAACAGAGTGAATAAAGTCCGTGATTCTCTGTTTTAAATGATTAATGTTGTTGATTCGTTCACTGTGCACATGTTGCTTCACATAACCCCACAAGTTAAAGTCTAATGGCGTTGTGTCCGGGGGTCGTGGTGGCCATGCCATGACAGCACCCCTGCCTATCCACCGCTGGGGGAATGTTGTATCCAGAAACTCACGAACAAGGTTGCCGTAGTGTGGAGGAGCGCCGTCCTGTTCAAAGATGACACCTTCTGGAAATTGTGGAACTGCATGAAATTGCAACACGTCAAGGTAGATGTTTGACGTCACAGTCGGCTCCGCACGGTGCGTGGTGTTGCGTCATCACCTGCGCGCGCACACCGTTGCACTACAGACACTCTTTGGGATACTGTCCAATGTAGCGCAAGTTTCAACTTTTCGTTTCGTTTCTGTTCGCCACAACAAGCGTTCGTAACTGCACCATGACTTTACGGACACATTGCAGTTCGGATTCCCGAGGTTCTACTGTAAGTGATTCCGTGTGCAAAAGATCATCCCAAAGATTGACATATCTAACTTCCTTTCCTAAATCGTGTTATAAACATCGTTTTTTTTTCTCTCCAAAAATTGTATTATAGACAATTTTTTTTTTCTTTTCTAAATTATATGACAGACTTCATGCGGGTTTATTTGGAGGAAGGGGATGCTTTTGAGTGCACCCTTTGTTCCTAGCCCCTATGGTATGAGGTTGTATTTCTTATAATTTTTTTTAATTCTTATCATTATATTATGTTTATTTTATAAATTTTATTTATTTATTTACATTATATTTTTATATTTATATTATGTATATTTATTTATTTATTATATATTTTTATTTTTTATGAATGTATCTTCCACCCAAGATGGGTGCAGTTCGTATTGTTTTGTATTCAGAAATTTTTCTTCCCGTCGTACTGTGTATTCATCCTTTGGTCGGCGTGTGAAATGAAAAAACAAAGACATCTACAGTTTTGGCTTGAAAATCATATACTAAAATTCATTCACAAATTTTTCCGCGTCGATCTTTAAAACGCTCTAAACCCTTTGCGTGAGTGGGTCGACGTAATTTTTTAAATCATTCAACTAGCTCGATGCGTTTTTGAGAAACTGTGTTCATATGCTCACATATGGGCAGGCATACATACTTCCTTTTCACGTGTTTCGTCCAAAATTTATCACAGATGAACAATTTTAATGTAAAGACCGCATACTAAATTTCTTTCGTCAAGTTCGTTCCGTTTTTCGTCACGTCGTTTTTCTCATCAAAGAGAGCAGTGGATTCCAAAATAATTTGACGCAACGCGCTAGGGATGGGGAAAACCTACCGGTTTTAACCGAAAATCGTTTTTTTTTTCGGTTATTTTTCCCCGGTTATAACCGATTTTTTTTTTTTTTAAATCCAATAGCCGAGTAAAAAAAAAAACCGGATTGGAAGATGTTAGGTTCGATTAGACTAAAATTGACCAAGTTATGAAGATTTGAATTTCATCATCTTAAGCCAATCAACGGCAACCGCTTCCTCGAGGCGTCTGTCGGTTGGCGGATTACTGAAAGAGTCTTTATGAATAGGTAAATATTGGCCAATGGATTGATTTCCTGTGAAAACAATATTAATAAAAAAATTTGTCTACAAACGGCGTTTGATTTTCATAAAAAGAACCGAAAACCGGTTATTTTCAGCGGTTACAGCTCCAGGTTAAACCGGAGATGGAAAAAACCGGTTATTTTTGCTATAACCGCCATCCCTAAAACACACTTGACTTATATTACGTGAGCATGACTCAACTGAATTGGCTCTATCACGATTCTACCGGCAATTATTCGCACCGAATAGCGAACACTCAAATACAGCGAGAAAATAGTCGTGACCTTCAATTTAGATCTACCACCAACGCCGAGTGAAACCAAAGGGAGTAATTTCTCAACGTTTCCGCGAGTGCGAGGAGTGGAAACGATCGACCAATCAAAAGAGAGCACTCTTTCCGATTTCGAAGCATAAACAAACAAATCGACTGTCGAGTCGGCCTGTGAAGTATATTGCTTTAATGAAAACTACTTACTTTTGTTCAAATGGTTGTAGTCATGCAGTTTTTACAGCATAATCAAACATATAATTTGTTAGATAAGTGGTTAATAAGTGAAGACTTTGTGCACTGTTCACAGACAAATCTTTGATATTTCTCGAATATAAATTTTTCTTCCTATTGAATCGTGATTTACGCTTTATCTCATTGTTTTATCTGTTTATTTCTCGAATATGATATGCATAGAATGAATTGACTCTTTCTGTGAATGTGCTTTGTTATGCAATAAAATATGTTTCGGTTTTTTTAATGTTTATTTTCAATACTACATCTATAATCACTGTATCATTTTGCATCTAATAACGACAAATACACTCTAGAGAGTACTTCCCGTATAAAACATCAAAATAACATTTTTGAATATTTTTAACAGTTGTTTATCATAAAATCATAGGTAAATAAATGCTCTTGTCAATGAAATATGATGTAATCAATAAGTGTTTAAGCAAGGAACCCTTCTTGCATCTTCTTGCGCAAGAGCTAACATCAAAACTAGAGCCATCTTTTAAAGTATCGCGAAAAAACAAACAACACAACCTTCTCACTAGCGAAAAGTGCTTCTCGCTTGCCTTTAGCGCGGTGAGAAAAAACGGTTGAAACTCGCTAGGGATTTCGGTACCCGAACGATTTCGATAGCTTCGTGTTAACGGATTTAGACGACATCGCGAAATGTGACGTCACGAGTGGTAGAACGGGTCATTTTCTCGCAACAGAATGGTTGTCGGTAGAATCGTGATAGAGCCCTGACTACCAATACCTGAAGATGGCATTTCTGAGGGAGTAGCAAAATCTTCCTGCTTCGTGCGGCCTCCCTTCCTCTTTCTCCAGGAACTGGGTATCTCTGACGACGACCGCTATCTCCGAATCTCTTCCGCCCAGCAGACTGCGGTCATTGATGTTCGCCGAACCGATGATGGCCACCTGGTCATCCGCTATCAGCAGCTTGCTGTGCACGTACACCAGTTCCGTCACCTAAGGACATGAGAATGAGCAATGTCATAAATGGGTGAATGCATAAAGCGATGTTTGAATGTCATCAAGTGGCAGATCATCTGTTGGAGCAGCCAATCTATATATAGCTCTGCAGTTACGTAAAATGATTTTTACAAATAAAATACGAACCAACGCATCTGTTAGTCACATTAGGTAACTGAAATTGAACTTGAAAAGCAAAGGAAAAATATCAGCTTTTAATTTCAGACAATTTGATAGTTGCGTTGAATATAAAAAGTATGGATTAATAAAAGATAAAATGAATCTATTTTGGATGGGCATATTAATCCGTGAGAAATATCTTTTGTAGCAATGCTCGTTTCTGAAAGATTCTCCAATGACTTTATAACCGATAAGCAAGTTGTATTAATTTCAGTCTGATTGAGAAAAAAATCACAAAATGTATAGACGAAAGCTTAGTAAACAAAATAATTTGGATGATCTATCCTAAACTTCTGATTTACTTTTGCTCGATAAAACTCAGGTTAATGTGTCTTAAATACGTGATAAGAATCTGAATCCATTTATTATGTAGCACATAAGTTATTCGATGGTAACTGTTTAGTACAAATAGCAGCTGTTTATTGACGAGGCAACATTTTTAGGTCTCTCAAAAATTCCATGTCTGATTATCAGATCCCTCACAGTTTTTGAGAATATGAAGGTAAGTTGAATTTTTCAGAGTACAGGATAACAAAAAAGTATAGGGATCAATTTTGAAGGTTTTTATTTCCAAAAGTTATTACACAAATTCAGCGATGCTTCTCAATATGTCGACCTTCGGCATAATAGATTTGTCTACAACGCTTCGGCCATGATTTCAAAGCCCGCAAAATAATTTCCTGGGGCATTTTCTTCACCTCTTCTCTAATAGCCTTTTGAAGGCACCTCAGCGTAGAAACTCTTCTCTTATTCAGTTTGTTTTTCAGATGTCCCCATAGGAAATAGTCACATGGTGTAGCGTCAGGACTGTTTGGCATCCATTGTTGTGGCTTCAGGAATTGCACTTGCTGATCCGTGAGGAATTTCTGGGTGACCCTAGATGCATGCGATGGGGCAGAATCCTGATGGAAAACAGCATCACCATTTCGGTACAATCTGCAGTAATCCACACACACACACACACACATCCTTAAGAAAAGACTTTAATATCTTCTGTATGTAATACTCAGATTTATTTTGACCCCAGGTTGCACAAACCCTGGTTTGGTAACACCACTGGCGGAAATGACCATCCAAACCATTATGCCTTTGGGATGAGGCACCGTGGTTGACGGAGTCAAGTCTCGCCCGTTCTGGTCACGGATGATAAGATATTTAACTTTAGATTTAGTATTGGTATCGAATAGATAAATCCAAGCTTCATCAACTTTCGCCATCTGTCCTTACGGAGAAGCTTGTAGAGTGGCCATGAACGTTACCTCCTAATCTGCACCGATCTCTTATTTAAGTGGTGACATTTAGGTTTTTTTCATGGCATTTTTTCTTTAACGTATGTTTTAGTTGATAGCTTACAACTTGCTAGCTCAGGTTAAGAGCTTTAACCATGCTTGCCTGTGTTGGTGAATCCGGTTTCGATGCCATCTTCTCAAGCCTTTGCAAATCTGATGCCTTCAATTTACTTTGACGTCCATTTTTTATTGGTTTTGAATCATTTTTCGTCGATCCGAGTTTTGAGTTCTTGATGCGACTGATATGGCTGATTGAAATCGCAATACCTTTATTTTTAAAATGGGTTTGTATAATCCCGTGGCTCCATCGAAGTTCTAAAAGTGCTTCTACTTGACCAACCAGCATTTAGTCAAATTTCTTCAAAGGCGTTATTGTGATTTTATCGAACAGTATTGCAATCGAAAGTCTAATAGCGGAGCTTTCGATCTGTATGCTGCATATGTAAAAAGGTTTTACAGCTTTACTGGTAGATAACCACAAAAGTGATCCCTATAGTTTTTTGTTACCCTGTATTTTGAACAGAATTCTTTTTTCCAGTATCAGGAAATGTTGAGCATAAATACAAGCAAATATCAAAAACTTTCCTTTTAAATATTTTGAGTATAGTGATGACAAATCCTTACTTACGAGTTTATAATTTAATAATCCATGAGTTCGCAGCCCACAGAAGGAAATGTACTGTGAGGGATCTTCCACTAAAATAAAACAAAACGTCGTTTAGTCTTCATCACAGAAGAAGAAATTTTTTTTGAGAAAAAATATTCTAGAATTATGCTTTGAATGCAGTTATGAAAATTTATTTTCCTACTTTGATAGATCAGGGGCGGCTCGTGTATAGGGATTGCAGCAAACCCAGCTTTTTTCAGTGCATAAATTAAATCACTTATTTATTTAGTTTTGCATGTAACATCCAAATCTATCAATAAAATTAACTTTTTACGCTTTCAGCTCAGTCGAAAAGTCGGAGAAAACTAAGGTTACTTCAGATAATTTTCCCTATCCGCTATCTTCTCATCAAAGCTTTTCCCTCTTCGAGAATTATAAGTTCCCTTTTTCCCAGTTCTATCTGCTTGAGCATGCGCAGTTACTTTGCAATCCCAGTCTTTCTTTTTTTCCAGTGGGCATTTAAGTAAACCGAGAACTGTGTGCGAGGTAGCATTGGCTAGATAGGGAATAACGATTCCCTATCCCGCGAGATACGGTATCGTTCAAACTTTTTTCTCACAGCGTAACAATGTTTCACGAGATAAAATTTAAATATAAATAACTTTGAAAATGATTAATAAAGGAAAATGAAGAAATAAGTAATCATGAGTTAAAAATTTAGTTTAAAAAATTATTGTAGATAAATTTGAATGATTTTTTCCCATATGCATGTGAACATTCTAATTCTAAAACCGAAACGGCTAAAGGAATGAGACGTGGGACGAGATCTCAACACCAAATTTGTGAATCTAGAAAATTTTGGGCGATATCCATCAAAGAAATTCTGTTTGTTTGTCTGTGAGCGTTTTCATGTCATTTGATGGCCATACCAATACTGTGGAAAACGTTATTGATCATTTCGCTCGAAATAAAAGCAGAAGAGCCGATTTCATTTTATGTGGTTTTATTAATACCTATAAATAATACCTTTATCCCTACATATGTATTGATTTCAACTAACAGCTTTTAATTATTTTTTTAACTTTCAGTGATTCTATAGATCCCTATAAATTAGAGTAAGGGACGTAGCAAAAATAACTGCGAAAAATCATATTAAAAATTCTTAATTATTGTGTTAGTTAAAAAAATTAGCAATTTCTTTATTAAAAATAATATGAAATCAAAAATCTAACAATAATTTTTATTAACTAAGTAATAAACTATTGAAAATTAATTAAAAGTGTCCTAATTTAAGTTGTGCAGAAATCATTAGTACACAGTATAGAACTTTACGTTGCAGCACCCCCACGGTGATTTAGCGCGACCCGCCACTGTGATGGATAAACAAAGGAATAATTATTTTTTTAAAATTTATCAACTAAATCTTCTTATTTAAATTACGTAGAATGAAAATTTGAACTTCTGATTTCGTTCAGCTTCTGCAAAATATTGTAATAAAAAAGGGTGGAATCTGTTGACTTGATAAAAACCAATTTTTTTAACATGATTCCGTAAAAGTGAAAGAAAAAATTAAATCATTTCATTAACCCTTTGGGTACATTTGACGAGTGAGACTCGTCATCTGCTTACTTGGGCGAAGTTATGGTGGACGAGTCTGACTCGTCATCTGAATTTAAGAAGCAGGCGTAGATGTTTGCGGCAACCCTGCCAGTGGTACCTTTGCATTTACCGACATGTTTTGAGAAATACCACACGGTACAAAATTATTAGACTTTCAGTTGGTTCTTGTTCTATATAAATATTTATATTTTGTTTCATTTATATATTTATTTATATTTTGTATCTAAAATGCTGTTTCAAAAATATTTTTATATCACCAATATAAGTATATTCTAAATGAAATGCATTACTTTTACATATTAATCCATATAGCGACAAATTAAATCCGTCCCATGGGCATAAAAATCTTCAAATAATTCGGTACTCAAAGGGTTAACTGATTTAAAACCATATTTCAGAATCAGCGGAACACACGCTGTACTTGAAGTATCATTACGGGAATTCAGAAACATAACAGGAATGCTTTTAAGTTAAATTCAGGTTTAGAGAAGTAAATTGTATCAAGACACATTAAGAGGATTGGTTTGTGGTTATATAGCCTTCTGATCTTGAAATACAGTATGTCATAATCCACAATACAATATACGTAAAAATCATTCCTTCTTTATCTGTCCTATAATCCGACGCTTTCGCTTATCGTCACATCGGCAATCGCAGTTGTTGTCGGATAACTGAGATTTCTATGCCTATACACATATATATAGGCGTAGAAATATCTAGAAAAATCCATCAAATTATACATAAATACATAAAAAAATATTTAGGTAATCCAGGAATTTAGTTCAGTTGGGCAATTAAAGAACACAAAATGTGATGGAGCAAAACACTTTATCGTTCACAAAGGCAAATGGCTTGGACTATATTTAAATGCAATTTCCATCCGTGTTGTGAGACTTTTCTTTACGAAGCACCATATTTTGTATCTCCGCATCAAAGAACTAGGCCACCTGTGATGATAACCAGGTAGCAACATCTTATAACACACCATTGTCATCCTTGAACCTCTTTCAGAAAGTAAAGCAAAAGAATTTCAAAGAAGATACGAAAATCAGATGGAGCCAGGTCTGGGGTGTAAGTGGGATGAAAGAATATTTCCCAACCAACGTCTATAATGAGTCGTTGATTGGTTGCAGTCTCCGTATGGGCAGACGTATCAATTTTCTTCAGCATTAATCGCAACCCACTACGAAATAACGGCATTGTTGTCTTCCCTAATGTCTCTTTTTTAGACAGATGATTCGAACTAATCGACTCGCATACGCAATCTTACAATTGCAGGGTATCTGAGGCGTAAATTGCTAATGGGTCTTACTTTCTGCATAAAGCCGCGTTTCTACGGTCTGTCTTTCCACGAGTTTCGTCCGCGGTTCGCGTTATTCCTCATCGTCGGAACAGGAAGAATCGATGTGGCTCGTGGGCTTGTAAATGCATCTGTTGTTTCCCGCGTTATGGCAGTAAATACCTCTGACGTCAAAGGCTTGTGAATCGATGGATAACAAATCTCAGTACATCCTTGTTCCTACGGCGCGTGGCTTGGCAAACCTCGAGTAGCTCGAGGTTCGTGCTTGTGGACTGTGGTCGATGGAATTCCGACCAGTCGCGCCGTTTCCATTGAGCATGTCTTGGCAAATCTCTCGGCAACGCTCGAGTGAACAGATACACCGACGCCATCTGGCCACTCGCCCCCCTACTTTGATGTGCGAGCAATTTACCATAGGAATAACGCGCAATAACCGAAGTAGGATGCTATTGGAAAGACAGACCGTAGGAACACAGCTTACGGCTGCCGAGAGATTTGCCAACCACGCGCTTTGGAAATAGCGCGACTGGTCGGAATTCCACCGCCCATAGTCCACAAGTACAAACCGCGAGCGACTCGAGGTTTGCCAAGCCACGCGCCTTTCAAATAGTGCGACTGGTCGGAATTCCACCGACCACAGTCCACA
>BGPR01000107.1:1313002-1396155 GCA_013235015.1 Araneus ventricosus | reverse complement strand
GACCACAGTCCACAAGTACAAACCGCGAGCGACTCGAGGTTTGCCAAGCCACATGCCGTGGGAACAAAGCTTAACAGATATATCTGGAGCAACAGCAGGCTATAAATACACAAAAATATAGCAGCAAGTTCACACTCACTGTCCCTGGATAGCATCTCGTAGAGAGAAGTGGGTCCTCTGCAGATGGATTTGTAATTCCAGTAGGAGACAGCCTGGATGCAAGTGCCCGTTCCCGTGCCCAGCTCGCCCTCGAAGGCAGGCAGGAGGGGGAGAACGACGTACACGTGAAACGGTGACTTGTTCCTTAAAGTCAAGATTGTTCAATGAGCAAGATAGTTTAACAAGATCATTTAATTACCAATAAAATACCTATTTTAGCGAAAGCTTCACAAACAGTTTTTAAAAATACACTTTTATTAATGTGCTAGTCTTTATTCTTATTTTTTCCTACTTTCTTGTATCAATCTACAATTCATTGTTACAAAGGATAGGAGTCTTAAAAACAATTATTTTTCAAATTCACTATCAGGTATCGCCACTCGTACTGAGTTAAAATTTAATTAACTTAAACAGTTAAATGATAATTAAGTTCAGAAAATATTAAAATAGTGCATATTCGTCGAGAATACACAAGTGTAGGAAATTTCAGAACTCTAGTACATCAAGAAGCGAGTGGAAAATAGATTACAGAATTCCATCTTTACTCATATGAAATAAGTCAAGTTAAATAAAAATGTATAAAAATTATTTCTAACTCTCTATATATGAGGAAGTATCTAGACTTCAACCATAAATCTCTAGTCGTACTTTTTTATCCCTTATTTCATCAGTGCTTGAATGAACCCTCTCAATGTTGCATTTCCCTCATCCAGACTGATTTCGAAAAATGTATACTCCAAACAATACAATAATGTAATAAACAAAATTATTATTAATTTCGACAGTGAATTTTTAAAACAGCGTTTAAAAATCCGTTAGAATTTTTTCAAGAGAATAATAATAGTTTACAATAATTATTCGCTTTTCGCTATGATTTTAATAATTTAAATCATTAAAATTGGATTTCCTAAAAACCATCTCTTATTTTGAAGTCTACTGTTTTCCAGATTGTGATTTTCTATGTTCGAAGTGGTTACGAAGCGAATAATTAAATCAAATATCGCTTTAAAATTGTGCGAGTAAAAAAATGAAATCCTACATCTGAAATCATTGTAGAATGCAATATTAAGAGTATAACGGCAATCAATATTCAGTATGGTAAAATGAGGCGATATTGTGTCAGGCGTGAAACAGTGTCAACGCGGTGTTTTTTTTTTGCACCTGTCCTCCTTACTGGCTAACAGTGAAACCCAGCACAGTCATCTTGAGAGTCGTACTTATGAACTATTACTATTAGCCAGTAAAGTGCACATGTGCTTCATACCATTACATTTTCATTCCTTTGCGGCCTGTTGCCCCCATACAGTAGTTGAGGTGAAATTGAATCGACACCACATCGGCTACATTCGCTTCACTCACAAATATCTTTCGTTTAGTAAGAGGACACCAGGATTCAGAACATACCACGTTATCTTTACGCTATTTTTATCGGGTGCATTTTTTTCTTTTAATTCGTCGTCACCAAATATGCAGGATTTAGTGAGAAAATCTTCCCATCCAAACATTTTTAAAGGTCATTGACTTCTATATACCATTCTATATAATTCCTATTTTATTTTAGATTTTATTTTTATAAACTGTCTTTTTTGATTTGATTATACTTGATGTGAACACCATTTATTGCTGGTCAAAAAGCTCTCCCGTCTTCCTTTTAACGTAGTTTTCTTGCGCACCATGTGTTTGGCCAAACTTGCCTCTTCCGCGATTAAACCTAATTAAACCAACCAGCCATTGCTCCTAATAGATGGATTAACTGCACTAACAAGGACATCAAGCGCTTCACGTTCTTCGATTAATCTAGATATTTGACAATCTTCAATCGAAAATGTTGTATAATCAAGGTAAACCTAAAACAGTGAAGCAAATTCGCTGCATTATTATACTGTACCTGTGTGCTTTGAGTATCCTTTTGCAAAGAGCATCGGCAATTCCGTTGAATATGTTGTTTACTCCGCTTGGCTGAGTTACAAAGAATTGATTCTAAAATAAAAAGAAGGTATTTCTTAAAAATTCCCCGAGATGACGCTCTAAACTACATGATTTCATTTCTTTGTTCAGCTTTGTGTAGGCATTGCGGGTATATTTTATTCCTCCTCCATTTTGAATTTTTGTTTTTACGTGTTATTGAAAGAGAGAAACATTACGTTTTCTAACTATGCGCTATAAATTTGTAGCATTTTAATGAAAACTTTGATATAGTACGAAAGCAGATGATGACAGGATTATGACATTAAAACTGAAACATCGATGACAAGACCAGACACAACTGAAACTGAAATGGTCGTGAGAGATATTCAATACCTTTATTGCATTGAAATATGTTTCAAAAAATCAACTAAATTTATTAAAAATATATGTTTTCAAATACACGCTTTTAACAGTGAGCAGAAAAGTAGAAAATAATTTTTTTGTCAAAACGATAATAGAGGCACTCGAAGTAAATTGGAATTTTATAATCACATGCATAATGTATTTTAAATTTTATATGAATGTTTAGTAATTTTCTTTATATGATATTCATTCTGTTAAGTAAATTGGTCGGGTATGATATTCATTCGAAGTAAATTGGAATTTTATAATCACATTCATAATGTATTTTGAATTTTTTTATGAATATTAAGTAATTTTTTCTATGATACTCACTCTGGATTAATATCCTTACAGTATTGTTTTCAGCAGCTCATGCTTTTACAATTTTGTTTTGACTTCTAGATTTTTAATAAACGATTATTTTCTACTTTTTTGTGCACTATTAAAAGCATGCTTATAAAGACTTTTTATATTAATTTTTTGTTAATTTGTAATAACTGAATTAAATCATATTTATTAGAATAAAGAATTAAACAGCCGTTTGATTCTTTATGACAATCTAACCCTTCAAATTCATTGAAAAAAAGAAGGAAATATAAAGAGTAAAATGAGATTATTCTTTAAATGTGCTGTAAGTTTTTAACCCCTTCTTAGTCGGCGTCGCTCGTCATATGTTGGGCTTTTTTGTGCCCGTACGGTCGGCGTCGCATGTCATGCGACGAAGAGAAAAATCGCATCGTTGAAAGCGAATCCGTCTCTACTTACAAGTCTCGTTATATTCAGCGATTATTCTTGTATTTCTGATTATCTCTAACAGATGGCGAAAATAGTCCTACTTTCTTCATGTTTCAGATTTCCCGCCTTGAATGAAAAACATAATCATTTAGTATTTTCTGCAATAAAAAAATGCTTTTTGGGTTGGAAATTCGAAAAAAAATCCGACCAAGAAAGGGTTAACTCTATTAAAAGCGCAAATATTGCAATATTCTAAAGTAGAAAGAAAGGAGTGCTTAGTTTAGCAAATAAAAATTCGCTTAATATTCTTTAATTATGGATTTCTGCGTAACCAAGATTGTTAATAGCTTATTTATCACTAAAATGATAAATATTAAAATTGATTATAGGTATCAATTTGGTTTTAAAAAAATTTCGGAGGTGGTGTTTTCTTTCTGTTGATATTATTATAAAATTTTTCCTCAAACTGTAAAATGAATGTGAAAAAAAATTTGTCTTAAACATCATTTCTTTTGAATCACTATATGTTTTTAACTATGCAATATTATTTTTTGAGCGCTATAAACCGTTAATCGATAACATTAATGGTCTCTTTTTTACTGAGAAATTAAAGAGAATCTATACTAATATATTAATGAATTAAGAATTAAATCCATAATTGAGTAATTAATTGTCTGTAATTAGAACTGTTTGCAAAATTCAGATATTTCATGAATAATTCCTCATGTTTTAACCTAAAAGAGCTTTATTTCTACTTTTTCAGACATTAAAATGGTTCCAGATCACTTAATATTTAAAATAATTCAGTAAATGAGTTAGTTTACTTCTATGTAGAGAAAATGCTTGGATTCTTGAATGATGCCGATATAAGCCTCCTGAATTGAGCATTCTGCTACTGAAATACCGCCGGACCAGTGTGATAAACTACGCAGAACCTGAAAAAATGGCGACAAATAGCAGTTCTATAAATAGGAAGCCTTGCAATCCAAATCATTGTCAATTTTCAAGCAAGAAGTGCTATCAAAAACAGTCGGGCTCGTCAAATCTAGCTCTGCTAACCAATTTATTATATGATTATGTACATTTAATACTTCCTCCGTCCCATTAAAAAATGGCAAATAGCTGCCCTATTTACCATTTTTTCTTGTTCGAAATTAGTAGCCTCATTTTTGAAAAATCGAGGAATCCGTTAATGATTTATTTCGAAATGTATAGAAACATACAGAACTAAACACATTGGCCTTATACCCAATATTGAGCCTAAAAATTAAGAAAATCGGTGCTACGTTGTGTCCTTTACACCAAATCCAAATCACAAAATATTGCTGAAAGAAGTCACGGTAAAGATTATTTCCGTCATTTTTAATTGCTTTGTTTATGCCTACATTTATCATTGTTTACTCAAGGATCATTACAAAAAAATTATCACCTAGTAACTAAACTTGAAACGAGAAAACAAAAGCGAATATGGAGACTGACTTTGCTATTTTCATTTAGGAAACATGAAAACTCACAGTAAGAGTTTTGAAATCACTCGTTTTTGTACATATATACGTTAAAAGATACATGGGTTACTATCTAAGCGAGGTTAGAATGCTGGATTTAATGTAATAAAGCCTTGGATGGAACACTGAATTTTTGTGTATGAAAATATTGGATATTTTTGAGAAATTTATACGATTTCATTTCCGGTCTGGAGATAAACGAGATTATGTGATGGCATGGATGCTGTTCGTTGAAATTTTTAATGTCAAATGTATTTTGAAATAAAAAAAAGATATGCTACCTCCGTCCAACTTGAGCTGTCCGATTTGCCTTTTTCTACCAAATTAACAAAATTTGGAAAAACTCTCGACTTAGTAATTGCACTGTTCTTTTATTTTCTCTTACAGTAATTGCACTGTTCTTTTATTTTCTCTTACAGTAATTGCACTGTTCTTTTATTTTCTCTTACAGACGTGTTAAACCCGTCTTCATGATTTTCTTGCTGTGCAAAATTAATGCGCAGAATTGTCACTATAGATGCTGCTACTGTTTAATCAGCAAACATGGTTTCTGCACAAGAAAATAAGAAAAATCACAGAGTTCGTGTGGATGTTTGAAACGTAATCACCAAAAACGGTGAGACGCGAGTTTCAAATTCACTAACCCAAACAACCACCAGATGTGAATTGCATACAATTTCGGACGCAGAAGTTTTTAGTAACTGGCACAGTCTAAAATCAGGAACAAACTTCGGAATAGGCAACTTAAGTAGGAACTAGTGGTATACTTAAGTGAAATCAATACTGAGTGTCTTCAATAACACTTCATCAATTTTTACATTTCTTTGCAAAATATGATGCTTAGAAGTTTATTGGTAATCAGATTAAAAGGACTTTAAATCAGGGATCCCTTTAATTTGGGACACTCTGCTTAGCGCACTTTTTATCATGAAACTAAGCCTTCTTTTTTGATAGGAGATTACTGACTTGAGTGGAAATGTTATACCTGGCACTCAGCCCGGAAAATGGTTCCAGAGATATTATCACCCAAAACTGGAGGCACGTTGTCTCCGAGATCGGCATAGGCTTTTGGCATCAGGTAAGGATAGGACGAATCCCGAGGGCAGACTTCAGCCTAAAAGGGATAAGAGTGCAATTCGTAAAGTTTATTTATTTTCACATCATTTGCAATGGTATTATGATAAGCCGTTGCAAAGCTTGCTATAAATTTCAGAAAGGAATGCAAGCTAAATAAAAATTCTTTTGACGTTTAAAACAAATATAAATCTGAAAAGGCCATTGTCTATTCGATTTTGTTTGTGGAACAATCAAACTTCATTAAATGTAATCGCCATGATATAAATTATATTGCAGAATAATGTTTTAAGTTATTTTTGATAAAAATGTCTTAACAAAAAAGTCTTAAATTAAAACTTTAATGGAAAATTAATTTCATTTACCACATTCAAAGTTAAAATGCATAATCCTCACTTCTTCCGATAACGAAGATGTCCTTTCCACTCACTTAATTGCATAACTTCAATATAAAATTTTGTGTTCGCGTATTCAAGCAACACATTATTCTACATTCGAAAACATATTTTCCTATATTTTTAATTGAATAATTTTTAATAGTTTTCCCTATATTTTATATTAAACATATTTCTATATTATTCATCTTGAAGTAATCCGTTAAAAAAACTGAAATTTGGTAAATTTTTGCGTTGTTAAAACTAACTGTTGTCTCAGTCTAAGCTTTATTCATTCCGAAATGTTTCAAAATGGCACAAATTTGTAAAGTGGTTCCAATATCTAATTTCAATGAAACCAAATGGTAGTGCGAATTTGTACATCCATTTGTTGTGAGTTTTATTTAACATTACAGATAAATATCAGAATTAATAGCTTAGACCAATATATTGACGACATTTTCGTAATGAATCACAGTGAAATCTCTTACAGTGTGTTTGTTTTAAATTAAGTGTTTCTATATTAAATCACTGAGTCATTAGAAAGACAATAATAACGTGTAGCAAAAGCACCAAAGTGAAGAATCAAAACTACACTTTCAATTTCTCATCTGTGGAATATTCACAGAGAAATTATTGTAACCCTTAAAACTTAACCGCAATATTCTGATGAATCGCCACGTTTTAGATCTCCCAAAAACGAGAAAAAAATTTATTTGGAATTAAGTGTGTGAGCAAGATTACTCAAAAAAGCAATGAACTAGATGGATGAATTTTGGAAAGTAATTCTTAGATAAAATTATAGATCTGAATCAAATTTTGGAGCATGTCTATCAGCGGAAAGATGTACTTTTTCTGAAAGCATACTCAATCTTCTTCACTGCTACGAAACTTCGAGAAACGATTCATATTTATAAAGATTTTCTAACTCACCTCTTGCCATTCACTTTGAATAAATGTATTGTATAATGTTTAATATCTCGAGGGTTCATAGTGTCAGTGAACCAAATCAATGTTTTGCGCATTTTACATTAACACTGCAATGATGGTGCAGAAATGTTATATTTTCTATGTAATGATGATTCAAGTCCATAGTCCAATTTGTATCCACCAATCATCAAGAACAATCAAAAGTCCACTGTTATTCTAAATGCAGTTGATCAACTTTGAGATGTGTTTCATCTGAAATGAATCTCATGGACTTGGTTCACTTTAACTCTGAACCCTCCATATCTGCTTGCTCCTTCCTATTCGCGTCCAAGGAAAATATATATAGGGTGTTTACAAAAGAATACCCAAATTTGAAGGTATACACTATATGCCCAAAAGTATCCGGACACTTGCAGATTTTCACATTTTTTAGAATTTCTCCGGAATCGTTTAACCGACTGCCTTTAAACTTCGGACATGTAAAGAATAGACAATAACTCACATTTTACATTGAAGATTCGGTTCTGAGGGCAATTAGGGAGCCATCTACAAACTGATGAAGACAAAAACGTTTTTGGCCCACCCCGCTTCACAGAATACTGATAGCAAGATGAAACTTTCAGAAATGGTAATGTTTAATGTGCATAATATTTACAGGAATTTTTGTAAACTCAGCGCAAATATTTGGGAAGATATAAAGGTTTTCTTAAAAACTCTCAAATTTTCCCACCTGTTTTTTGCTTATAACATACAGAGTTTTCTGTTATATTATACGAAACTTACAGAAAAGATGACAATATCTTAGAGAAGCATTTCTGTAAAACTTTGGATAAGAATCGTTGAATATTACAGGAATTAGGAGCAATTTTAGTAAATAGTGTTTTACTGCGCATGCGCGAAACATAGTGTAATTTTTCTTTCACAACTTTAAAGCCAGATATATAGGGCAACTTATATAAAAGAAATTCAGTCAATATAATTAATATTCAGAAAGATATCGGCATTACAAAGAGCAGAATTTTAGCTCCTGTCGAAGAGAAGCTAAAAGATGAGAGGTTGTACACAAATTGATATTTTTTAAACTTATATCTTTAAATAGTTATATTGAATTGTATAATGGTTAGAATTTGCTGAATACCCATGAACACATCTAATATTCGTAACGAATAAAAAAATATAAATATGTAGAATTATTAAAATATTTTAAGAAAAGAAATTAATTAGATAAAAAATCGTTTCGCCATAAAATAAATATATTTAAAAATATCGTTTGGCCGTAAAATTGTAATATGCAACTTGTTAATAATCATGTAAATAATATAATTAAAGTAATAAAATGTTTGTTATTTATAGTGCCTAATTAGCTGGAATTTAAGTCTTGCACATAATTGATAATTGTTCATGGGTATGCAGCAAATTCTAACCGCTATACAATTCAATATAACTATTTAAAGTTATAAGTTTAAAAAATATCAATTTGTGTACAACCCCTCATCTTTTAGCTTCTCTTCGACAGGAGCTAAAATTCTGCTCTTTGTAATGCCGATATCTTTCTGAATATTAATTATATTGACTGAATTTCTTTTATATAAGTTGCCCTATATATCTGGCTTTAAAGTTGTGAAAGAAAAATTACACTATGTTTCGCGCATGCGCAGTAAAACACTATTTACTAAAATTACTCATAATTCCTGTAATATTCAACGATTCTTTTCCAAAGTTTTACACAAATGCTTCTCTAAGATATTGTCATCTTTTCTGTAAGTTTTGTATAATATAACAGAAAACTCTGCATGTTATAAGCAAAAAACAGGTGGGAAAATTTAAGAGTTTTTAAGAAAACCTTTATATCTTCCCAAATATTTGGGCTGAGTTTACAAAAATTCCTGTAATTATTATGCACATTACACATTACCATTTCTGAAAGTTTCATCTTGTTATCAGTATTCTGTGAAGCGGGGTGGGGCAAAAACGTTTTTGTCTTCATCAGTTTGTAGATGGCTCCCTAATTGTCCTCAGGACCGAATCTTCAATGTAAAATGTGAGTTATTGTCTATTCTTTACTTGTCCGAAGTTTAAAGGCAGTCGGTTAAACTATTCCGGAGAAATTCTAAAAAATGTGAAAATCTGCAAGTGTCCGGATACTTTTGGGCATATAGTGTATATCTCCTACACAAAATAAGTAAATGTGCTATTCTAAATACGAATAGTATATTCTACGAATTTGCTTGTTTCCGCTGTTAGAAGAAGAAGCTTCATTTTTTCCAGCAGGATGGAGCACCACCATATTGGTCCTTGGATCGGTCGCAGAGCAGATGACGACGTCACTCTTAATAGGTGGTCCCCAAGGTACTATTACAGAAATGTAATGTTGCTTTTCTGCCTTTCTAGTCTTACAGTTGGGAAGAGAATTTTACAGGGGTACATGCGGAATGCCGTCGACGGCCCGGTCCCGAAAGCCTGACCTTGGCAAAAAAAAACTTGGCGACCTGGCGACAAATCGATGTTTCTCGAAAATGCTATAATTTCCTCGAAATCTCTATTAGGAGAGGAGATATGCAGAATGTACTAGATAATTCCATGTGATGTCCTGACCAGTCGAGCAAGGGTATACAAACGGAAACGACCGAAAGGACACGACGTCGTCTTTGGGAGGGAGAACGCCTTTGAAGAAACACTTTGGAGTTTTGACTGCAGTGCGAGCTGGAAAGCTGATGAGCTGAGCGCTATTGAAAGTGCAGTTACTGTCATTATTAGCGAATTACCATCTGTTTGTGTTTCTAGATCCGAAGTGCTGTTATTGCTAGTGATTTTGGCCTGTTCGTGTTGCTAATCTGTATAAGTGCTATTGTTCCTGTTACCTGTGCTTCGTGTTTCCTGAATATTTGTGAATAAACCGTCATTCTCCATTATCCTGCTTATTGGACTGTTTCCATCATGCACCCATAGGACGGTTTTTGTAACAATACCCTGATTTAATTTTCTGTGATTTTTTTCCTTTAGCTATACGCGAAAGAAGAAGTATTTTCCGCCACTGCCGGTGAACATCGACGAACTAAAAACGCGTATAACTGCGGTCATACAAAGTGTACACTGAACATGCTGAAAAAAAGAGTGGAATGAGTTCTCCTATAGACTGTATATCGATAGAAGTTCGAAATACAGTTTTCAGGTTCTGGTTGCGGTCACATCAAACATTTATAATTTTATAAACCTTAAACTGTTGTTTTTCATTTAGTTTGTCCAAAACGGTTGTAGCATCTTTACTTTTGTAATTGCAGTCCTTCAAAGTTGCGATATTTTTTTGAAAACATCCTGTACATTTTTAGTTATCGGGAAAAGGCGTTGCCACTCCATTCAGAGAAAATATTAAATACATCTATTTGTGCTCATGTTTATAGTTATTGTAATTATAACTGAATTTTTGTAAACATTGTGGAAATCAGAGGGAAAAATAGATGGATAATCAAACTAGTATAACTGAGTAGATAGTTGTTTTTTTTTTTTTAATTTCATTACGGTGTAAAATTCCCTCTCTTCATCCCAAGTTATTCATGGAAAAGATCAAAATTACAAAAGTGAAGGATCATAGTGATAAACCGTCAGTGGAAAAAGTAATTTAGATACTTTTAAAGATTTTTTAGATACTTTTAGAAGATTTTTATTAAATCCAGTCGGAAACATTTGATTGCGTAACACCAAAACCACTTTTTATCACGGGTCATAACAGATATCCTTTTGTGGAAGTATGCGAGAAAACTGAGGAAAACAACACTCCAGAAATCTTAGTAAAGGTAAAAATCGTTAAGATCTGGACCTTGAGCAAAAGCTCCAGGATTTCAGTTCTCTGGAGATCCACCGTTCCGCTAAATATAAGATGGTCATAAATTATTAGACCCATTTAAAAATTAATAAAAAAAAACATACAATTTTACAACTTCGTTTTTTGTAAGGAGTAAGTAGCTCATTTTTTTTCAGTTCGGTATACGCTGTTACGGCGCTCTAAATCTGTTGCCGTAGAAGATTTTTTGACTTCACTTTGACTAGTGACCTGATTTGGACTTGGTCTTTCAAATGCGGATTTGTCAACACTTCCTCCTTCAATTTGTTGATCTCCTCTTCAGTTCCACACTCAATAAGGACTCCTCCTTTATTTACTTATCTCAAGCTCATTATACCCACTTTTAACTTCGCAGGGTTCCCCGCAGGGGGTAATTTGTTCCCTCTGATTCTTCTTTCGGATAGAATATAGCCACTTTTCCCTCTTCTCGCTTTCTACTCCTCGATCTTCTCCTTTGTGTACTCAAAACTTCTGCAAAACTTGGCCCTAACCTTTCCGGTTTTGTAGCCGTTACGCTTATCAATTTGTCACTCAATAGCTCGCCTTTTTCGTGCAACTTCCCCGTAATTAATTGTAAAACAGCCTGTTGGCGAGCCACCAAGGACATGAACTTAGTCATATATTCTCTAATTGAATTCCTATTTTCCTTAGAAAAAGTTTTTGATGGAATTCCATCAATAAATTGGGAG
Organism: Araneus ventricosus; assembly: GCA_013235015.1. Classification (NCBI taxonomy): domain Eukaryota; kingdom Metazoa; phylum Arthropoda; class Arachnida; order Araneae; family Araneidae; genus Araneus; species Araneus ventricosus. The sequence continues at coordinate 1,384,538 of BGPR01000107.1, read as the reverse complement.
ATTCACAGCTGTGGAAGATTCCCAACGCAAATGTCAAAATGGCTACCGTGCCGCAAAAGGCAAGTCTGGCACGTCTCTGGTTCCACGAAAGCAAATCATTTGTAACAGTTCAAAGTTTTCGTTAGAGTCTCCAAGTAAGAACTCCATTAAGCGTTGGTATGAGCAATTAAGGAATTAAGTCTCTCTCACTCGTTCAAAAATTTCGTCTGAGACCGATGGTCGTCCAGCACCTTTCCTAGAATGCACATCGGAATTCTTACTTGGAGACTGACAATTTCGATACTCTGTGCGAAAACATCTTTGAACTGTTAGAAATGATTTGCTTTCGTGGAACCAGAGACGTGCCTTCTGCTGCACGGTACCCATTTTGACACTTCAATGGGAATCTCCCCTTGCAACAGTAATGGCTATTAGTGCGCCGTAATGGCGCGTAACCTATCTGAAATTACCTTTTGGGCTACTCTCTTGCTACATAATAGGGGCTTTTTTATTAATTTTTGAAATGGGTCCAATAATTTATGACCAGCCTGTATTTTCATATTCATGAAGGGACAAGTTTCAGAGTGTGCAATGCAGGTTCGAGTATCTTCAGTGCCATCTGTTCATGCTTTATGATACTAAATTTCAGTACCATCAATGATTTCAAACGGAATGTTGAAATAACAAAAGAGCCAAACAAAGATATATAATTATTACAAAAGATTTTCAAAAGTTACGCTATTCAGAGGAACACTGACATGCTGCATTAAATCGAAATTTGCCGGTCATAAAATGCGTTCAAAGTTCTCTCCATAACGAAGAGCGACTTCCAGAGATGGCTGAAAATGTGGCAAGAATCAGACAGGTCGAATTTGGAGCTATGGGCAGACGATTAAACGTTTTGTTTATGAACAAAACTAATTTTCTTTTGTTAAATAAGCCATGACAGCTACCTGGCTGCCTTACCTTTGAAAAAATAATGTGCTTGAAAATACTGGTGTTGCGTTGTTAAATCTCCCGTTTAAACTATATCTTTAATAAAATTGGCTTGTTATATTGTACTAGCTGATCCCACGCAGAGCATCTGCGCTCCGTTATACATACACCATACATTTTCAGTCAAATTGGCGCTATCAAGCTCCGGGCGTTACAACTCGCCAAAAATCTAACGAGCGTCAACTATCATCAGCAAAGAAGTTTAGCCAAGCTGGCGACTCAGCCCTCCAAGAAATTCGCCAAGACAGAAAAGACACCAATTGGTGTGCGTATAACGGAAATGTGCCCAATATACAATATTCACAAAAGTGAGTTCCATGATGTTCACCTCAATTCGTGAATTAACACGATTTTAACCTACTCTGATTTGAGCTATTTTGACATCGATCTGAACGTTCTTTGGCTCGCCTAAATCCATCTGCGTCATTTCTAGCTAATATCTTTTGAATAATATCATCCAAAACTTCATTGTGAACTCTACGTCTTAAACTCATTTTTTTTCAAGCAGAAGTTGTTTTACACCCGAACGAATATAGTCCCACGTTAAGCCTATGAAGTTAAGCCTAACATGGAAGAGGCTACCGGTTTTGTTTTGTAAACAAGCCGGTTGAAATCTAGAAGTTGGTACACACTCTTAAAGCGCTGCCAAATCGCCAAAGCAAGATGTTGACCTCTGCATATCATTGGAGCCAAGTCGCCAAAGCTATATGCAGGTATTACCTGTATTTGCTTTGGCGACTTGGTGCCATTTTAAGAGTGTGTACCAACTTCTAGATTTCAACCAACAAGCCATCCGTTGCCATCGGCAAAAGAGAAATTAACCTCTTTTTGTGCCATTTGCGTTAGCGTTTTATGTATATAGATAGTTTAAATTAACCTAAAATTGCATAAACTTGTTTTGCATGACGATTTTCAGTACTCACTTTTCAAAATGAATCTGAATCACGCGATTATGAACAGTTGAAACTTTAAGATAAATAATTTATTTTGAAATCCACTTGATTTCTTTGAAGAATTATGTTTTCATCATTGTTTAAGAACTTTTCTTAGTTTAAATGAAGCATTACCTTTGCATGATTCCATCGTAAAATGAAATGCCTTGCGATATCTCTTGCTATTCTTCCTTGTACGAATAAGCCCACATCGTGCCAAGGCATTCGGGGAGTGACGTTACGGTCAATAATATCTAAAGAAAGTATTAGTTACTTTATAGTATCAGAAGTAGGTGTTCTTTCCCGGGAAATCGTAAGATTTCCATACTTTTTGTATTCCCGGGAACAAACGCGCAGATACACAAAATTATAAACTGTCATAAAATTAAATGAGTGCATGTCTTAAAAAAAACCGTTATTTTTGCCGGAACGGAAGCTGGAGCTGTACCGAAAAAAATCAAATTTTTATATCCTTCATTATTTTCATATTCAGAAATCTTGAGATATTGGAAATTAAAATGCACGCTTTAATTCTCTCTTGCCCTTTTATACAGAAACATCTTACCTAAGTTTTAGTACCTCAAGAAATGGGATTATTAATACCATGATACTGTATTCTCCATGATATTTTATTCCTTTATAATCATGATTAATACAAAATTTTGTAAACAAACGAAAAATTGTCGACGGTAGCTCTATCGTCAAGAGATCATCTCCGTAAAGACACGTGACTAAAATAACCAGTGAGATAGCTATATCTATCTGACTTGACTGTGGATTTCGACCTCGGATATAAATTTATAATTACTGGAGAGTTGAACAAACAAATCTCAGAATTTGCTAAGAATATGAAATGTTCTCTGGTCCAAAGCATTAGTGAGAGACATAATGTTAGTTCAGTTGAATTAGTGCAATATCTAAATTTTCGGAGAAAGTATGATGCTGCTGCAGTTACTGTTGATCTTCCCCGTTTACCAAATGAAAACTCTTTGATTCAACAAGTTAAAATAATTACGACAAGGCTTTTTTGCGAGGAAGACGAATCACGTTCCATCTCTTCGCACTCAGAAGAAAAGAGTACGGTAACTTCGGAAGAGAAATCTTTAACGTTGTACGAAAGATTAGAAAAAGCAAACCACTCCAAGACAAAGGTTCTACTCAATTCAACTAGCAAGAGTTCTAGCTTGAGCATGATAGTGAAGCAAGAATTTCAGTCATTTGATTCAACAGAAAATCGAACATCAAATATTAAAAACTGTCTGAGGCTTTGAAAACAATTCCTCCAGCGGCAGCTGAAGTTGGGAGGGCACTTTCTGCTGCCGGATTGTGCAAAACAAAGCTAAGAACTAGGCTGAGTGATAAAACCACAGATTGATTATGTTTTCTTAAATCCTACTTAAAAAATGGACAATTAATACATTTTATTTGTATTTTGTAGCTCAATACATTAAAAGAGTATAATCTTTGGAATTTACGAATATCCTTATTTTGTGTGATTATAAATTATATTAATTAAAAATAACTAATTTTTAGATTTTCAATTTTTTTTGTAACTTCTGTTGTTACCCCTTTATCTCTAACATAAGACATTAGCTATGTTTTTAACACATGTAGTTACGGAGATATAGATGATCGCGTCACCAATTCATGCGTAATTTTGTCCAACTTTGCGACTCAGTAGTCGCCGAACTAAAATTCCGATTTCCAATTTTTTTGCAACTTCTGTTGTTGTCCTTTATCTCTAAAATAAGACATTAGTTATGTTTTTAACATATGTAATTACAGAGATATAGAGGATCTCCCATACAACGTTTTCTGTGGCGTTTTGGCGTGTGAATCAAATTCCTTCCTGAGACCCCAATGGGAGGAACGTAGTCCAACCTTAAAAGAGCGGGAAATCAGAAATCCTAATCAAAAGTATTAGCTTGGATAATGAAACTTCTTATGGTGATATCTAAATTCGTTTAGTCATATTCCTATTGTAATTCTAAAGGAATACTTTTGCAAAATTTAAATCATTTTTCCTCTGAACATTCTGTCTCGAAATCGTTATTAAAATTTAAATGTGCTTTATTCTGAGAAAAACTTCTTTTGGTGACAATTATTTTGACGAAGATAAATATATTAGAATGGATAGAAAAACTCTAGAGAGCAAAAACTAACATTTTCAATAAGAAAACCGAATTAACAGTTTTTCTGAAACATGTAAAGCATCGTTCGAGAAGAGACATGAAGTCTTTATTTTACCTCTTGTCGTCGTATCGCTAACTGCGAAAAATATGATCAAGAGCGCAGCATAGCATAAGATGTGCATGGATGAAAAGTAGACTACTGCTATACTACCCTCCTAAGCTTAGAAGGCGTAACTGAATTTTCAGATTTTTCCTATTTGGTAATGTTTGTGAGCAGCTCACAAACATTACAGTTTTTCTTTATTGGTTTTCTACTATTTCTTAATAAGATACGGCCTTTTTCTTGGGAATAATGTCGGGCAGCTCAAAAACATTACTTAAATGGAAAAATCTGAAATTTTTAAAAAATTGAAATACCTCTTTTAAGCTTAAGGCGACGGTATATCTAACGAATGTTTTCATTGCAATATCTGTGCAACATGACGACTGCACGTAATTGACATTTATACTTTGATCCTTTACGTCCCTTGTCCACAGTTAGGAAGACAGTATATGGCTTCGGTGCAGAAATTATTTTGGTGACGGTTTTCGACGGTGTTCTTCTTGACTTCCCATTGAAATTTTGTTAGCAGGCCGATGGTCTTTTTGGCCATATGTGGCCTAGCGCTGTACTGGAGCAACACTATCCCTCTCGAGAGCTTTCCTCTACTCTTGCTTTTGATGGTTTTTAGGGCTCAGCAACACGTTGCAGTACAGCTGAAAGTTACTGTTTCTCTCCGTTTAAGCCAGTTGATGAGTAGAGACTCACCTCTCTTTGGACAGAATGTCATTAATGGGAGAAGAACTCCAAGTTATATCGGCTAGCACATTAACCCACTGTTATTAGACTCAGCGCTGCTACAGTAACGTTTCCTGATCATTTGGACACACCTTATAAATACTTTGATCAAAGCGAATGAAGCGACCAAAGCAGCCAAATTATTTACAGTAGAACCCCGGTAATCCGGACGGTCCATGGAGAATGATGCAAACCCGAATCCTGCGCTGATCCAAACCATGGATCAGAATGTTATTCAAAATATCAAGCTGGGATATCGCAAGTTGCTTCTTACGACGATTTTCAATGATCCTCTGCACAATGAAAACTTGGAAAAAACACAGACAAATATAAATTTAAAAGATGTCGTGTTCAGTCTTGTTAACTGTTGGGAAGCTGTGTCTGCATTGCCGATCAACAAGTCGTGGAAAAATTTGCTTCCCAATTTTATTGATTCTGAAGTTGCAGAAAATGTGCAAACTGAATAAATTCAGCTTGCATCACTCATTAACCAATTACAAAATACGAACCCGATGTCTAATACTGAAGCCCTCCAGTGGGCTGCTGAGGCTGACAACAGTTTGGCTCGAAATGAAATTTTAACAGACGACGAAATTATCAGGACGGTAACAGCAGAAGATGATGATGATGACGACGTCACACCTGTAAACCCGGTCAAAATTTCTCATTCTGAGGCTGTGGTGACACTTAACACTTCATTACAGTGGGCTGAAGAGCAAAATTTTGAAGCACATGAAATTATGCTCCTCGGAACGTTTAAGAGATCGAGCATTTGAATTTAAAATTGGAACGGTCGCGCAAAAAAAATCACTGATTTTTTTGGACACTGGTTATGTTCATTCACTTACATATGCAGTAATTATGTATGTACATATCATGTTCATACTATATCATGTTCATTCCATTTAGCCATACAATGTTAGTTACAATATACCATAGTACCCATACATACAATTTTTGAAAAAAGTGCTTTACGTTATTTTTTAAAAACCTCGCTAATCCGGACGTCCATGTACCTGAATTCTTCCGGATTACCGGGGTCCTACTGTATATTAGTTTTTGAATTGTTATTCACGTTCATCCAAATTATGTTTTTGTTTCTTAAAAATAACAGAAATGTTTCCCACTGATAAGTATAAAGTGAGCTTAGTCCAATCTGGTGTACAAAATTACCACAAGAACTATTTTCCACTCGACAACAGGTCCGGTTTATTAAACAGGCAAAGAAGGCAACTAACTGGAAAGAAGACAACTGCCATGAGGCCCCGCAACTTAAGGGACTCAATAATGTTTTTTGCACTATTTTCGAATAATTTAATTTTTTGCTTTCACTTGATTTACAAGAGCCGTACACAAATATTAACCCTTAAAAGCCCGATGTTTTAAAAATTGATTTAAAAATGTTTTTTTTACTTTCATTTCTTGAACAAAACATGAGAAAAATACTTTAAAAGATTCTATTTTGTTTTAAGTATGGTTTATGGCTAAAAAACAGTTTGTTACCAACTGAAAACACTGGGCTTTATTTCAGTAAAAAAATTCTTGATAACGTTCTATGATGTCAAAAACAGATGAACTTTAATAAATAATATAATACGGATAAGGAATTTCCTTCAACATTGTAGAATAAAATATGGTATTCTCAAGCGTACAAACAAAACTAAAAAAATACAGCCTCAAGTGAAAAACAACAATTTATTTTCATCAGCACTCAGGCTGCCATCTATATGTTGCAAATTGATTTAATAACAACTTCGGTATGTATCCTATTGGCAACAACAAGCATTAGATCTTCAGTCTTATTCTCAAGATTTTAGAAGACAAAATTGGGTACGTTTCTTAAAGGCAACACTGGGTCTTTAAGAGTTAAACTAATACCTACATAGAGATTAAATTAAAATCAATAAAAAAAAATATGGCTTCAGAAATTGGAGAAGGAAATGAGATCCCAAAACTCGCATTGCCTATTGGCTCCAACAGGGCTTAATATGGCCCTGCAGGACAAGAAATAAAATTAACAAAAGCATAATCTAATGTCGTTGCATTCCTCCGTTAAATTATTTATAATTTTCCAAGAAATTAACTGGGGAGGACTTTGTTTTATTCATACACGTTTAAAAAACCATTCAAAGAATATTTTTGAAATATTTTACTATTAATGCATTAAATACGAGAGAATTAGAATAATTTATATTTTGGCGTTTGAGATAATTTACCTGTGTAAGGCTGATGTAAATTGTACAAATCTTTAAAAATGAAGTTAGCATAGTCTTTCCCATGCCACAACTGAAATTTTCGGTCCATTCCCAATGCCTTCAGAGACATTTCTTGTATCGTACGACGCCGGTCTGACGGTTGTAAAGTTGAAAACCTGCAATTAAATCATGTAGGTTAAGGTATTATGTAGTGTGAATTCTAAGTAAAGATTGTCTTCTCTTGTTTGGGTGCATTGAAGACAGCGCATTATTTAGCGACATTATGAAACTCGTAAATGAATTAATCTTAAGCAGCAAAATAATTTCACACCGACCAGTAGACCACACTTCGATTTAAATCTGTACTATCCTAAAAGAATTTTTTACCAATTAAATTTAGATAAGTATTATCAGATAAAAAGAAACTATAAGCTAAATATTTTCAACACTTAACGATAACAAACAAATAAAATTGCATTTAATGAATGGACGCAGTTATGCCATAGGGAATCAAATGTAAAGTACACATATTTTGCTGTAGCTGTTTTTGCCAAGTTATAAAGGAAAAAATTCTAGTGCTGCGTTTTTCGAAATAGTATTGCATTATAAGTACATTATGGGCAATAGACAGCAGTTCAATTTTGCATAGTACTTGGATAATTTATAAAATCCAAAAACCTTAAAATGCTTGTTGATTTGTCAGTGTATAGAAGCATTCAATTGTCTTATTAAAAGTGTCACTAAGGAAATGCACTGAAGATCAAAAATGTAGTTGACAAAAGAAATGACAAAATACTTATCCGCTTTTTCATAAATAATATTTTTGTCTGAAAAAAATCGATCTGACATGTGAAAATCAGATTTTCATCTTACTTTAAGTTTTTTATGTGTAAATTTCCTTTACAAAATTAGAACCATATGCTTTTTACTTTCTTTTAATATACTTATTGTTACTAAGTTGTAAAGTTGTTTCCCTGACATGCTAATGTTATGACAAGAAAGAGACTTTTACAGAGGTTTTACTGGGAGCCAAGACAATAAACTCCGACCTTGGCAGCAACTTTGGCGATAAAAATAAATTTCTAGAAAATTCATGAATTGTAATCCTATCTCTACTGCGGACATTAAGTCCGCAAACAGGTAACAAAGCTAAACATTAAGTTTAGTTTTGTTACCTGTGTTAAGCGTTTTGCTGAAATCTTCGTGGAATAAAGATTTCTTTTTGTATGCTTCTTACATTCGCGTACACCCATGGGACGAATTTTGTAATATATTTAACGGCGATATAATGAAAAATTGGTACTTACGTATTAACGCCACCGAGGCTACAGATTTGGCGGTTTTTAAGTGCCGCCAAATTTGGCGGTTTTTGTACTTACGTATTAACGCCAATTTGGCGGTTTTTAAGCGGCGCCAATTTGGCGGTTTTTAAGTGGCGCCAATTTGGCGGTTTTTGTAAACAAGATTGCTCTGTATTGGCGCATTACCGCCAATCTGTAGCCTCGGTGGCGTTAATACGTAAGTACCGAAAAATTAATGCAAGATCTTGCATTTCATTCAACATTAGTGATCTTACAAATGATTATTAATTATAAAAAAATCTCACATTCGATGTGAAATTCCTGAATGAAATACTTACAGTTCTTCAGCTTCGGGTTGAAATTCGTCCATTGCTGCCTCCATGGAAAGTCTTTTCTTGATATCTTTGAAAGTCTGAAACGGAAGTAATGTTATTCTCGAAAGAAATTCAGGAAATATATCTGTTCTCTGAAATTTTTATTGGGATATTTCTAGTAGCGATATTTATTATGGTTTTCAAATTCTCAAAACTCTGAGATGCATTTCAAAATAGATTTCATTCTTATAGACGAAAATGTGACATTTTTGAAGTTAGATGCATTCTTTTGATCATGAAAAATAATTTCGAAGCTAAAACAAAGTCTGCTGCAATTGTTCTGACTTCATACAGGTTGATTCCAGAGGGTTCCGACAAACTTAAAAAGTAGGTTAATCGTTCGAAATCAAATCAGTTTTACATAAAATCATAGATGCAGGAATGTTATGTGTAAGTGATAGAGCGAGCTGTTTGACTTAAAGCCAACAGAGCAACACGAGTCAGCACTTTTCCAGTCAAAGATGTAACGAAAATTGGATGGAGTAGCACAACAATGCTTATACAGGGTGTTTCAAAAAATGTGGCCAAATTTAAGAGTAGGTCAGGGAATACAATAGGTACACAGGTACACAGATGCGCAAACGCCATCTGAAGGCAGCAGATGGCATTTAAAGTAATAATTTAAAGTAAAAATGTGCGCATTTTTTCGAATATCCTCCGCAAGGCTGGATGAGTTTTCCTCAAAATTCGGCCATATAAAGAATAGGTTTTAACTCACAATTTGCAACGAAGATTCGGTCACGAGGGCATTTAGGGGACCGACCAGAAATTGATGAAGTCAAAAAAGGATTTGGCTCATCCCGCTTTTCAGAAAGCTGATAATGGTTTGAAACTTTCATCAATTTTTTTGTGTAATGTGAGCAATATTTGCATGCATTTTCGTAAAAATAGCACGAATATTCGGGAAAATATAAAAGCATCTAGTTTTTTCAGAACAGTTACATGGTTCAACCAGCCAAGCTAGGAGGAATTAAAACACCAACCCCAATTCATTCTAAAAGATACAAACGTCAACTACAAACACAGGCGGCAATTAATACAATTTTTTTCTTTTTAGGTTGATGGTAAAGGAGCTCAACCAGCCATGATTATATTAGTCTGGGAAAATTAGAATTACGCCAATTGTATCAGGGTGAAGGCACAAATACAAGTTAATATTTAGAATGCCAAAATTTAAAAACTCAAACACAAAAGCCACTCGCACAAATCAAGTACACAAACACACCACACGATATAAAAACAGAGAAAAACTTCAATCGATTAAAATATCAAAACTACCTCCATCATTAACTAAACTCCAGAAAAATTCCAGAGACCAGCACCGGAAGGACCATTACAGAACCTTCAGATAAAAATTTTAAAATGCCAAAACCTTTCCAGAAAGTAACTAAAAACACTAAAAAAATAAAAGGACTTTTCACACAGCAAGCTCCAGGAGTGAAAAACTTTTATAATATAACAACTGTGGAAAATTTCAACAAACCCAGAGACTCATTTCAAAAACTAACTGTGAAGGTGGGTTGCTAGGAGACCCATATTCACAGTTAGAGGTTGATAAAATTTTAAACTTGCTGAAATCGCAGGGAAATTGCCCATGCCCTGTTAAAAAAAATATGACTGCTTTACTTTTTTTTAGCAATTTTTCGTCCACGCCGGGAGTATAACCCTGAACAGGACTTCCGAAGCTGATTGGAATTGTTTATAATAGCTATTCCATTCTCCCATCATCTTTTTTCTTTTAGTTGGAATTTAACAAAAGAGTATGGTAAAGGAATTTTGCCAGCATGGCGAAGTGATCGGCGAGCTCATTACCAGAGATCCGGTGGGCATCACTGGGGTTAATATTTCTTGTATAGGAGCACACATATGATGTTCTCATATACATTTTCTTGTGGAAAATTGATTTGTTTTGCATGCCTTATTCACCTTTGAACTTTGTCGGAAAGATTTCAAATCAGCCTGTATATTGTGTATAAGGTAATTAATGAAGAAATCAATACTAATTTCATAAATTGGAGATTCTCAACCTGTAGTTGGCGTCCCTACGCGAGTATCGCGAAGGTATAAAACTAGGGAAAATTCGTAAAAAAAAATGCTGATTATTAAAATAAGAATAAAACACATAACATTCTCTTTATAAAAATAATAAAATACCACTCTTAAAATCAGCGAAAAGGTATAAGGAACACAAAAGGTATCTTGACATTGATTATTTAAAATTCCTAAGTGCATATGAAGGGAATGCAGCGTTTAACATAAATCATTTAAAAGGAGGAGCGATTAAAGTGGTTAAAGAAAGTTGGATCCCAATCCGTAACATCGGCTTCTACTAAATTTAAAAAGAACAAATGTTGGTCTTTTTACTGAAAATAAGAAGGTTGTAAATATGATTGTCGATATGATAGGCATCTGTCATTCTGCCTATCATTCTCTAGCACTGAAACTAAAAATAAATCATGTTAAATTTTTTTTAATTGATTTATCTAATAAGAGTGATTACAGAACGTCTTCGCTATAAATCTTAAAAATATTTGTAAATAAAGTGTGTTAAGTGTTGCTTTTGTGTAGCTTCTTAGCTTAGTGAAGAAGACCGAATAGGTATTTAGGAAAAGATACTCTTGCCGTGGACAGAATTTGTCCAAAATTTGATACACGTCCACAATTTTGGTAAAAGAACCCGTATCAAATTCCAACCATCTAATTCATGTCGTTTTTGGATCATATTCACATGGACACGAATAGAGACATTTCAAAAATGGTTTTTCCGGACTTCATAGAAGTTTCAAACGAGATTTATCAATATCTTTAGGTCGAATTTTTTAAATGATTACAATACTTTGTTCATACCATTCTTTCATTTGAGCTAAAGCGAAGTGTGCGTGGTTATAAGAACAGATTAAATTAAATTATTCCTTACGGAAAAAATATTATTGTGTAACTTACTCGTGTCGCTTGATACTTTCTCACGGCAGATCTGAAATACCCAGTTTCAGCATTTCCAGGTTGTACTTGTTCGAGTTTCATCTACAAACATATTGCCAATTATACAGAGTCTCTATCGAGAAGCAATATCTCACAAATAGTCTCAAGGTCAAACAGTTTTGAATCTACATTGTCCTTTAAAAACATTTGCTATGAGATTTTTGCATAATAAACTTTAATTTAATTTCTTTAATAATTCGATAAGTATTATTTAAGTATTAACAATATCTTTTATAACCTAACAAATGAATTCAACCAATTAAATAATGTTATATTTCAAATCTTGTGGCAATAATACGACAAGAGCAAAGGAGATGTCTTGTCGATAAAAGAATAAGAGCAAATATGCACTTCCTTCAAACTTAAACTTAAAAAACGTCCCTTATTAATATTTTTATGTGAGCAATCTTTCTATTAAGTAATTCTTTTTTTTAAAAAAAATTATTAGCATTTTAAACATTTCAAAAAAAGTTAGAGAATAAAATTGTTTTTGTAAATCCGCGAAGTTTGAACTCTCCTTTTAACTTCCATTTCCTTTATGCTCCCTGTCTAAAATCTTTGTCTCCCTGTCTAATGTCTTTTATTTATATCAGATTAGTTAGTAAATGAATCATTTATTCGAAATGTGGGTTTTTTTATCTCTATGGCATCTAGTGAAATTCCTTTATATACACAATCCAGTGTCGTTGCTGCAAAGTTGCTTGCCTGGGGCGAACTTGCGACTTGCCGCCTTTCCTTTACAAGTTACATAGGGTACATAAATCTCAAAAAAATAATAATTAAATAAAGACCATGAAAAAGCTATTTTATTAGTAACGTAATTCGTCGTTTGGCGTCCTCATTCTCTGCAAACAGGTTACGAAATCGCGCGTCCACCACCAGTCTTCCTTCATACATCGGCAACTTACCGACAAAAGGAGAAAAATACGAATTATTTTCTTAGGCGCATAGTGATAGAGCTAATACCAGTGTTCTTCTCAGTTATAAAAGTGTTTTCCTATCCATCTGATTTTTCCGCCCTTTCGAAGTGCTGCCTCGGAGGATCACCCCTTCCTCCCTTTAGATATACCACTGATACAATCTTGACTTAATTATTAATGGAGAGTTCAAAGTTGGAAAAATTAAGAACGCAATAGGTCAACACCATGTCATACAAACTTAGTATGTAAATAAAGGTGTCTATAATTCCGTGCGCTCATTGGATGCTATGGTTCAGTATGCATTTGTTGTTTGAAATGCTATTCCTTGAAACTTGTTAGCCTGTTTGTCGAAGAGTGTTTGTTTAAGTAGCTTACTCCCCTTTTTTTGTTATGTTTATTATCTTTTTATTGTTTTCTTTCTTTATTGTTTGTTGAAACTTGATCTTCCATTTTTACATGCCGCCCTATGCTAGAGAACATATTTAACCAGTGCGCGTTGCTTTTGTATTTGTATTTTGGAGTCCTTTTTTTCCCTCTCTTGCTCCTTTGTTAGTTACCTTTTGTATTTGTATATTTTTGTATATTTGGATTCTTTTTTCGCTATTTTGTTACCTTCGCTAGTAAACACTTCGTATCTAAAATTTAAACCTTACAGCTTTAAGTTCTTCCATTCCCCTCCATAAATGGTGCATTTTATCAGAAGAAAAGGAAAATGTTGTGCAATGCTAGAGTTCAGCAATAATTTTGCAGTTGCTCTTTACAGATTTCGAATGCTTTAGAAACAATCCCACCCGTTTAAATCTTTTTTCAAATAATTTTTAAACATTTCTTCTCCTTTTTCTCATATATATTTAAAAAAAGAACCTCCCCATTCCCACTCACATCCACCCCAAACTGATCAGGGGCGATCTAAGCTTTAGGAACGGGGATGGCGTAGTAGTAGTAGTGTCACGATCTGCGTAGATCAGCTAAATATGAGATTGAAGTCATGCATTCGAAACAAAGAAACATTACCATCTCGGCCTCCGATCTGAGTTCTGGCAGAGAGCTGGAGGAGCGGGTCTCCTTGAGAACACTGGACTCCTTACGAGGAACGGAGGTGTGGCGCAGGACGTGCAATTTTTCCTCTAATTCTCCGAAATCACTCGGCCTAAGAAAACATTCACATGAATTTGAAATTTTAAATCAACTAGATCGGTAGTAACAATTAGGGATATGTAGAAGTTTGATATTGTTTAAATATGCTGCATTTTAACTTTAACTATCCGTCAAATGCTCGTCTGCAAAGACTATTAACTATACTGTTACAAAGCTATAAAGTCGTTTTCCTGATATCTTAATCTTGGCCACAAACTTGGCGACTTTGGCGACAAAAGGAATTTTCTAGAAGGACCTCGAACTTTCAACTTATTTCTACTGGCTTCATGAACTTTCTAGAGATTACGTCACTTCCTACGTAATGAAGTCACTTCCTGTTGAAAAAGTATAAAAGCAAACTCTCAAGCCAAGAAAAGGAGTTGGATTTTGATCAGCAAGCAAGCTGGTGAGCTAACAAGAAGCCTTTGAGCGCTGTGTTGAGATTTAATGGTAATCTCTATTGTGAATTTTTACGAGTGCTGTTTTAATACTTGTGCTACGTTTCTTATCTTAGAATATTTGTAAAATAAAGAGCTTTATTTTTTAATCCTGCTTATTGGACTGCATTCACGTACACCCACAAGACGATTTTGTCACAATACCATCAGCAACACCAAAAGATTTTATCATGAGGAACGCCATGCCATTTGGAAATAGTAATAAATACTTTTTTCCGTATCGTGAATATGTTTTATAAGTGAGGATGAGAAAAAAATTGGCCAGAATGTACGAGTCCTGAAAAATTGGCCTGAATAGACGCGTAATATCGTCGCTCATTAGAAACAACGCGGAAATAATGAAAAGGAACACGAAAGTTCCAATATGTTAGGGAGGAATTCACTTAATAACTTATTGGAATCCATGCTGTAGAGTGAAGGCGCACTGAATATTGCAAGAAATGTATCTAAAATTTCTCAGAACAGTTCACTTTAAGGGTAAAATACTGTTAGTTTTTGATACATATATATTTGCGAAATGAGATAATTTTTTTTCAAAATACTCTATGCATGCTCATCGCCTGAATGAATGTGCACACATAGAATATTGTTAAGTATCTGTAACGGAAAACTTCCGATTTTCACTACAAATATAGATTAAAGTCTAGAATGCTATGTACTAGCTTTGCCAAGGCATGCCATGTCATCGCTGATAATATTACATTAGCAGCAATCTTTTACTGCCTTAGGGCCACGACTTGGCATATCTTGGAAGAATGGGTGTACAAAAGGATTTCATATTTCAATCAAATATATCAAGTTGACTTCGTCGTGTATTTTTAATTTGTTTGCTTCTTTTGCCATCACTCTATACAGCAAAAGCGAACAAATATGACCTTGACAAGACAGACATAAAATACATACTATGTCATTCGGTTTATGTATTAAACAACATTCTCTGTTTCGAAAACCGTATGAAATGAGCCAGAAATTAAGAGACGTGTTTCTTAAGTACGTAACCGTTTTGAAATTCGGCCGCTGCAGCTCTGTGGCTGTCGTTCCGCGCATGCGCTTTGAGTACCTGCATCTGATGGCTAGCCATAGACGCCATTAGGAAAGAATTCTGCTATGTTTGCGTCTGTTTGTGAGTATTTAAAATGCCTTAGTCAATTGAAAATCCTGCCGACTGTGAAATTCGCTCTGTCATTCGTTTTCTTAATGCAAAAGGTGTGAAAGCGGCTGAAATTCATCGG
Organism: Araneus ventricosus; assembly: GCA_013235015.1. Lineage (NCBI taxonomy): Eukaryota > Metazoa > Arthropoda > Arachnida > Araneae > Araneidae > Araneus > Araneus ventricosus. Next base: position 1,369,062 of record BGPR01000107.1, on the reverse strand, counting down.
CAGATCAGTGAAGTGTATGGAGAAAACATTATGAGCGAAGGAATGGTAAGAAAATGAGTTAAAGTATTTAAAGATGGCCACACGAATGTGCGTGAAGAGGAACGGAGTGGGTGATCTTCTGTCATTACTGAAGATTTGGTGCAGAAAGTTGATGTAAAAGCTCGAGATAACAGATGCTTTACGATTTCAACTTTATCTAATGAATTTCCTCAAGTTTCAAGAAGTGTTCTTTATGGAATTGTGACAGAACATTTAAATTATCGTCAGCTGTGCTCTCGCTGGGCAGGCGGCAGATTTCTGTGAGAATGGAATTCAAAAGTTGGTTGTACGATACGACAAATGCCTTACTATTTATTGATGGAAAATATGTTAAAAAGTGGATTTAAGCAAAGGCTTTCATGTAAATATAAAATTGATTTTAAAAAATTATACTTGTGTGTTTTTAATTTTAAAACGGTTCTTACTTTTAAAAAAACACACCTCGAAGTTTATAACCACTGTATTGAGATGATCGTTCCATCAAAGATAAACTAACAACTTCCCATAATATGGAAGTTGTTAGATCGTCAGATCAAGTAAAGAACAAACGGACTAGTGAGAGAAGTCACCTGTGCTGGTAATCGTCCCAACGACCGTAACATAGATCCAGACCACCAACAAATGCATAGGATTGATCTACGCAGACGATCTTTTCGTGATGCGCCCAAAAGAGGACACCTTTCGAAACTTCCGGATGCCGTATGACCTAGAGGATGATGAAAAGTAGAAACAAAGGATGCAGATGCTCTTCGAAAAAATAATACACTAACATAGACAAGAAACTTTTTTTCTTTTTGGTGAATCAAATAATCTGAATAGTGCAGAAATTTTCAAATTAAACTTGTTTTACTTAGCTTATGGTTCATTTTGATATAATAAAAAGGAAGGTCTATATAGGGCGTTCAGAAGACATCCGAATGAGAGCAATCAGTATAGTTTTATGGACTTGGAACTCTGACCGTTTCAGTCATTACTGTTCCCTACTAAGCGATGGTCCGCTTTCTGCTTTTATCGGTTGTTTCCCATACGACATCACTGAGACCACTCGATCGTTTTGGATTAGTGAGGTTTTTTAAGCTAAAATTCTGTGATTTATTACAAATATATATATACTAGAAAATCACCCGTCATACCATGACGGGTTCAAATTGCCTCTTCATTCGAGAGATTTCCCGTCAAATTTGACGTGTTTAAATAGATACATATGCGAGAGAAATGTTTAACATGGATTGAAAACAAATAAAATAAACATATGTATATAATATGTTAATAACATATGTATATAATAAACATATTTTATGACAGGAAATATATATTTTTTATTTTATTTACATATTATTTACATATTTCTTTATTCAAAAAACCTCTTGGTCTAAAAAAAATCAAGAAAATCTAGTAGATATAATCTAGACAGATAGAAAATCTAGTTTCGAAACAAAGCACGTCTCTGCTTCTCAAACGTTGCCAAAAAATATTAACAAATTATGTCATCACGATTGCAATAAATAATGAAATGCATCGTGACGTCCAAACTATATCACGCGCATGATATACCACTGACGTAATTTACTACTTTCTATTGAAAAACGGGAATTAATTTGAAATATTATTTCTGACTCCCCTGGGAACCAACACTGATTTTTAAAGACCTCTATAAAGATATCCTTCCTTAAGAAACTTGTTTTTACATGGCTATAGCATAATTTCCCTTTAGTTAATGTCCCATTTTGAAGCTTTACGGGGGGCTATTCCTACACGGATCTCGTCATTTTAAAACGCGGTCACATGGCAAGAACTACATATAAAAAATACTCGAAGTTTGCGGTGAGCATTCTTTGTCGAAAATAACTTGTAAAAAATGATTTCGTCAGTTAAAAAATAATAATCTCGATGCACTTGACAAAGTTTAATTTCGTTTAGTTGTATTAACAGTCCACCTTAAAGCAACACTATAACTGCTTTGGAATGACCTTTGTGATTTTGCACCGTAGTTTCATGACCAGAACGACGCCTAAACCACTATCCCTTTTCGAAATTCCACATAAAACAATGGGGATGACGTTTGAACCTCGACATCATTTAACGTTTTCCAGGCCTACATACACAGTGTGTCTTTGGTAGAATAGTGTTTCAAGCATGAAAAAGGTCCCGCTGCCGAGCAGGGCCGGCTCCAGAGTATTCGGCGACCTGTGCTAAATTATTGTGGCACCCCCTTGTATATATATGTTATCATTCGCTTTATATTATCAAAAACCTCTGGTCCCGAACCAACATATTCAAATGTAACAAAATTATTCGTTTAGTGTGATCACTACATCGTTTAATGTTATCAGTTTTGAAGTAGAGAGCTGACCGATCCCTCATTTTCAACAGCGTTAACGATTGACGTTCGTAGAATTTCTCTCTCCACTTGTAAGGAAACATCTGGGGGTCACTTTCTCCCACACATTCCAAGAATTTAGGGGTTTATCTCTCATGACCTCTCTTTGAAGGTCGTCCATTTAGCGAGCAGGGACGTGACTGTCGGTAATTGCCATTGAACCTCCTGAAGGTATGCAAAAGGAAGAGTATGAAGAGTGGATGTCCATTTTCGAGGACATTCCAGCAGCTGTCACAGATTTGGAAATTTACCAAGCTGTTTGTGATCAATACCAAGCAATAAAAGTTGATGATTCAGACGGGGACGAATATGGAGAAAACCCTCCAACGAACGCCGAAGTGAGGCAAGCCCTCGATATTTTGAAAAGCGGCGTGCAGCATCGTTCAACAAAAACAATACGAGTACGAACAATATATAAATGAACTGTTAAAGAATAAATGTCGTCAAGCAACGATTAATGAATTTTTACAATTGTTATTTTTGAAATAAATTATAGATAGCCCTGAGATAAGTGGGTTTTTTCCCTGTTTGCTTCTTTTCCCTTGATGTGATAAAAATATAGTTGATTATACCCAATTCGGTTATTGTTATCAATCGGTTAATGTTATCAAAATTCTTAAGTCCCGAAGTGATCACATTAAGCGGAATCTACTGTATTCCTAATTCCTACGTCAGCTGGCTATCACGGATTTTACGTCACAGAAAGTATATAGAAGCTCTATTTGGTTTTACTGTGGTATTACTATCCAGCTAAGCCCTGTCAGTCATGTAATCAGTCAGCTCGCATAGCAGTTAGACAATCTGTGGTAAGATTTTATTTCTTAGTGGGCAAACCGTCCTACTTGCCTCCTTTATTTATTTAGTTATGATTTTCAATAAAACAAGATTTGCAAGCTCGTATGTCTCTTACTTGTATAGCACCCAATAAACACAAATATGCCATTGACAATAAATGAATTAACTCAAAATATTCATTATGTCATCTTTTGGCTTGAGCGGCAACGTGCATATTAAAATTATCTTTGTTAACCCCTTGGGGTAGAATGATGAGTCTGGCTCGTCATTGGTTTTTCGTGCTATACCGTACAATGACGAGCTAACTAGCCACGTGACTAAAGTTACTTTTGAATATGATAATGATTTATTAAGTTTTTAAATTTCTAGTGTATTCTATATGGCACTATTGTATCCTCTTTTATTACTTGTGCAAATATCATAGATCTATTGAGGTTGGCGACTATTGAGGTTCCCGCTAACTGAAAGGTGCCAACCCTTGTTAAGGGATCTTCTGATTTCTTCATCCAGTCTTATATTTGCAGTTAAAATTTCGACTTCTTTGTTAAATTTTTATCCCAAGCAAATGAATCATCGAAAACAAAACGAAAAAAAGAGCTGTTTGCTCTAAAATAAATCACTAAGACGAAGCAATGAATCCATATCTCATTTAATAAAGGATGTTTATAAATGAGATTTGGCGTAAACAAAGAGTTTTAGGTTTGTATTTTTGCAGGTATGTGATATAAATATTGTTCCATTTTTGAATAATGTATCTCAACAATACCTTATTAATTATTTACATGTAATAATAACCTTTTCTATCGCATGAACTGTTCATTTAACATCCATTCTAAAGCTCTTTTATAGACACTTACCAACCACATGCAAGAAATAGTTATGCAACTAACTTACTACTTCTTAATACCAGTTATTTTTGTTATAACAGTATTCATTATAACACACAGCTGTTGTCTTTCTAGGTAATTCTATTTTAAGATATAAAAAGTGGAACAAGATATTTAAGTAATATTGGAAAATATAGGGTCAGGCGGGAAAATTGGGAACGAGTAGTAATTTAGAATGGTGACTATAGAGCGCATTGGTGAGGCCCTAGCGAACTGAAAAGCATGTGCTTTGGTTAAGACACTCTAGAGGAAAGAAAAAAAAGAAAAACACTTTCCTACTTTTTTCAATGTTATTTGGTGACATTTGTTACCTTTAATTGCAACCGTATTCGGAAAATTGAAATCAAAATTTCTTAAGTTTCATTTTGCGCTCTATACTCCGGTTATAAGCAAGCTAAGTTGCTAATTTATACATTTTTTAGGTCTGTAGGATATAATGATTACGAGGAAACTTCAATTTTCGTTTTTGGATTCAATCTTGAGGAACAGGTTAGTGTTCTTAATTACCCCTGACAATTTTTACTGCAAGGCAATGGAGAACAGGCTTCTAATGTAACAAAAACCTACATTTTTTATGTATTTGGAATAATTTATTTATCGACGGGAAGCCGTTTTAAACCTAGAAAAGGGGTTTCGTTTTGTCCAGTCAGTAAAGCTCACTGCTTCATGTCAAATTAACAACTGACATTTTAAAACAATTTACCATGTGATCTACATAATCTTACTTTTTACGTATGACAGTTCTTGTTAATAATGACATGAAACCATTTAACTTCAAGTATGGAAGAAAACAAGAAACTGATGACGAGAAAGAAGAAAACGTGATACTGATTATAGAATCTGAAGATGAGGTTTTGGTATCTTTTCAACAAGAAATGGAGGCTTCGGAGATGGAGGAAGTAATTTATCTGGAATAATCCATGGTTGATTTTTCGACAAATATGTTTGTTTTCATCGATAAAGTTGGAGGTGCCAGAAAAAAAGCACATTATTCATACGTCTGAGGGATTCAATAAGTTGACGGTGGTGAATATGCTATGACAGATTTGAGAACCACCAATTTGGCTAAACCAAAATTTGTTTCTGTAGTGAATGACCAGTTTGCTGTTTCCGAAAGTCAGTTAAAAGTTATACTCCAAGATCGTATCTTTGAAGTAGACTGTAGGAAAGAATTATTTGGTTTTCAAGTAGTGTAAATGTGAAAGAAAAATTAGTAGAACAGCGCATAGAACGTTCGATTTCGTGTGGAAAACCTTCTTATTTCCTTCCAGTGTGTCATAATATTCAGTTAGTTCAGTTTCTAGAAAGATTCATTTCCCAACTTTTCTCGACAAAATTTGATTTAAAATGATCATAACTTACACCAAATAGAAGGTAGTAAATATTTATTATAGTTTATATGAGATACTCCAAGAAATAGAAGATATTTTTGATGAAAAACATTCAAACAACAGTATTGTGATAATTGGGAAAAAGCAGTTAAATGCATTTTGAGTTAATACTCAGTAGTTTGTAATCATTTCAGATATATTCTTTTCAAATCAATTCGTTACTGTTATTAGAAGCCGAAATATGTGTTCCCAATTACCCCGTAGTGTCTGGGGTAATTGGGAATACTTCGAGGTAAAAAAAAAAATAAGGGCGGTCCTAAAAGTGAGGTTGATTAATTAATAAATTATTTTCAAACGGAGGAATTGTTTAATGAACCCTACAGACTACATTTATGCACTCACAAAAATATATGCCTCTTTTCCATCGCATATTATCCTTTTAAAGAGAAAAAATGAGAGAGTGCGAAATACGTCCCCAATTACACCAACTGATCCTATTTATAATTGTTTCGAGATTGCTATGCACTTTTGACATTTTATTCATGTATTAGTAGTAATTCAGTCAACTATAAATAAAACTAATCTATTCTTCAAAATTTCCTGTTCCTCCCTAAATTGTAACTAAAGAATAATCAAAATGTTAAAAAGTTTTTAAGAATTAAAAATTTTTGAACACCGCATATAGAAAGGAATAAAAAAAATATTCCTTTACTACGCAAATAAACAATATTTTTCCATGTCGTAGAAAAATTTTAATTGCTGTCAGCGCTACTAAAACATTTGTTTCCTGTGTAAGAACATTAACAATTTACAATTTTAAATATTAATAATTTTCTGTGTAATACTGATTAAACTCTTTCAAATGATTTTTTAATAATTTATGCAAATCACTTATATGAAGCATTTTAATTCACAGTATTATTGAAAATTAGAAAATTTACTATAGAATAATTTTATTTGCAAAGTTAAATTCTTAATTTCTATAACGGTCTTAAATCTCATTGAATCAAAATATTAGAAAATAAATGGGTTAAATCAAATTCATCTTATAGATTTTATCTTTCCAGCAGCTGAGATAAAGAGCGGCGGAGAGGGGGAATATGTGCTGTGTTTTTTCTTTCTTTTTGTTCATAAATTATGATCACTGTTCTCCTCAGGACTTTTTCATATGTTTACACAATATGGCTTAGTTTTGCGCGAAGTTTCGTATTATAGTGAAAAAAAAATCTAACATGCATTTAGGACATCTTCCTTTTGACCGAATTCGTACAAAATTCGAAACTGATCTAGAATTTTGGTGTCAACACCATATACCGAACCCACAGACGGACAGACAATCAAACCTTTGGCGGATTTTGTCCTAAATTTGTCACATTACACATCTACAATTCTGGTGATGAAACTACGCCAAATTTCGTATAAATGGAACGTATAAACAAAAAGACGTAAAATCGAAATTTTAATAAACAACTTTGATTATTACAAATTTAATGCTACTAATGCAAATTTATTCAAAAGTATTAATTTTAGTTTTTTAATATAGTACTAATATAATCTCTACTAATAATAAAGGAGAATGTGTGTGTGTCTCTGTGTGTATTGGCTCTCTACAGGACAGACAGCTAGACGAAATTTGGCACAAATATACTTTGGGGGGGGGGGGGATGTGTACCTAGGAGCCCTTTTTTTAAACTTCAATTAGAATTTTAATTAATTAAAAATTAAGCTAAATTTTGGCGTTTTTCCTTAATAACTTCTGAAAATATAATAGCTCAAAAATTATTTTTACACCAACTGAAAATTTAAAAAATTATCTTTAAAACTAGTCGCACTCACCGCCCTCCGGGCGGAGTACCCACTTTGCTCAGCACTGCCCCTGCCCCTCGCTGCTTCGAAGCTCTCAGCCATTACTTTTTTTCAGTTTTAAATACTGCCTGAAAATCAGTGGAACAGACCATAAAACCATAGTAGATTTCACACACACACACACACACACACACACACACACATGTTCTTTGTAGACAACAGATTCCTTCAAAATTGTAAAATCTTTCAATAAACCTCATCTAGTTGTAATGTTTTGTATAACTTTCTCACGAATTTCTGCATAAAAGTCTTCCGATCCATAAATACAGAATGATATCTCCCTAAATAAACAGTTTCCATCACCTACAATAGGTATTTTACAATATTTTTGACACGCCATTTTCATGGAAGTGTTGGGATTATTGATGAAAACAAAAAGACATAGCAAAATTAAAATGTTTATTCCAGAAACAACTTAATTCTCTCATTTAACAACGCTGCATTCCGTAAAAGTTTTTTAACAACAACTAATTTTCTTAATGCCAATCTAATAAAAACAAAATTAGAAAGAAAACAAAATCGTTTGCTATTGATTTTAAATTAAATATCACCTAAGACAAAGATAATAATATTTATAGATATGTCTTAACAAAATCGTCTGCTATTAAAACCAAATTATAGAGATGTCTTAACAAAATCGTCTGCTATTGAAGCTAAATTAGATTGGAATGAAATGCAACAGAACTGCATACAAATGAAAAATACTATTTTAAAATTACGAAAATAAAGCGGAACATTCTGATTCGTTAGTTATTTGAAAGAAGTGACGTAATAAATTGGCAAAATCAGTCCAGTTTTTGAGGCTCAAGAACACGGTACTATTTTGCAAATAAATCTCCATTATTTTCGTTAATATATTCCGTTTATTTTGCAAATAAATCTCCGTTATTTTCGTTAATATATTCTGTTTATTTTGCATTATCTCTAGAAAATTAAGGGCTGGGCGGCAGACGACCCTTCATAACAACATATTTACACGGCATAAGCTTTCATATGAAATAAAAATTATCGAAATCCGTCGAGTGGTTGGTGCTGGCGAACTGTCTGAAGGTTTTACCAAATTATTTTAAATTTATAGATGATATCAATTAAGTTGTAGTACGATTTTTTCTCTAATTTTAATAAATTTTTAAAAAACAATTTTGGCATAATTTACAACAATGTTTTTCATTGTTGCAACGCATTTCAAACCCTTTTCATTGTTTAAACAAATATTTAATTGCGTGTTTCTCTTTCATTGTAGAAAGCTAAGAAAATGTCTAACTGGATTCTATTTTCTTCCTTTATATATATTTGATCAATTTTTCTGTGAAATCTGTAAAAGAAGTCATCAAGATAGTAAGTATATAATGAAATAATCCAGTAAACTGAAAGATGACCGTTGCTATGTTTTAATTCTTTTTATCAGCGTGTTTTAAGTCAATTGGCATGCTGCTGGACATAAAATGTGCCGAGCCAATTTAATGTTGAAAGTAAATGCGTATTTTACGTTAATGTAGACAAGAAACAGAACAAGTGCAAGATTATGAAAAGAACGTGGGTTCAGTGTCTTATAGCAATTCGAAGTTTAAAACAACTTTGTTAAGAGAACCATGAATATAAAATTATGCATAAAAGATTCCGTTGAAATTTTATTTCAGGCGACCAAGCTGGTCGCAGAAGGCGGCTGGTACTACATAATATGGGGAATATATCAATAATTCAATTTTAAAATTAAACATTTGACATAAAAGTGAGAAAAATCATGCTTTTATTGCATAACTTGAGTACTAATTGTGCATATCTTATGATTTATGTGCATGCAGGTAAGCGTTTAATTGAAAATAATCTTTATTCATCGTGTGACGTGCTGATTGTCTGTGAGTATTAAGTATAGCATTATGGATCAAATTAAGGTCATTGGATGTTTTTTCACTATTCTTTTCACAAAAGAATTAAGTTCGGTTTTCAATTGAGTCCATTGCGTATTTAAAGGAAGGTGGAATAACTTCGTAATCATCGCTTAAGTTAGTACAGTAGACTCTCGATTAACCGGTATCGGATTATCCGGGACGATCCCCCCCCCCAGAAAAAGGAAGCGCAGATTGAGGCCGTTGGAATGTGCGGGAAGACAACATTCTTCTCAACCCTTCCTTTTGTATTGGACTCGCCCAGCCCACCTTGAGTCCAGCCAGACTCCAGTTAGACTGTTCTAAAAATGTGGATGAAGAAGCAGTGGAACAATGGATTAACGAAGATTCGACATTAGAACGTTGTGAAGTTTTAAGTGACGACGATATTGTGTCCCGTGTAACTTGTGGTTCAGAAGAAACAAAGGAATTTCGAATAATGTCCTGAAAGTGACGAGGAAAGTCTTGTAACTCATCAAAAATGAAGTCAGGATGATGCATTAGTACACTGAGGCGTTACGTAAATACTTGGAGCAAGAAAATGAAAGCACACCTGCAGAAAAAATGATATTGAGAAAGATGAGTAGTATAATTCGTCGAAGAATAAATGAAAAACAAAAACAGACTTCCATTATTTCATTCTTTACAAAACAGTGAGGTAAACTACATCTCTGTTTTTCTTTTTAATTGTACGAGTTGTAAATCTAAATGACATTAAAATTTCGCGTTAATTCTTTTTCTTCTGTATTAATTAAACTATTAATGTCTTATTGTATAATAATTTTACATTTTCTATCGTTTTTCCAAAAGTTTTCATTAAAATTTGCTTAAATTGGAATATCCGGGATATTCGCTTATCCGGGACGACGCACTTCTCGACCATCCCGGTTAATCAAGAGTCTACTGTACTAGACAATTTTTCTTCTATTAATTCATCAACTGTGAATAATTTCGAAGTCATGTATCTTTATCACAGTTCACATCCTAGAATGGAGGAAATTTTCACATTTGAGAAAGCAGGAAAATGACGTATAGCCGAAGCTTTGCGTCGCATAAACGAAGTACTTTATCGTTACAATGAATACGAATGAATCGGGACTGTGATGAAACGACGAATAAATGAAAAACGTATAAACGGTGCTTTTCTGTACTTCGCATACGAGAAAGTAAAAATTGTGTCCTACTATGAGGGAAAAAATGGTGTAAATGTAAACACGAGTAGGCAGGAAAAGGGTCGGAGGTTTACGGATTCGATATTTGATCGTGTTCCACCGTGAACGCTGGCATAGTGAGCGTTAAATCCTTCGAGTTCAAATGTCCTCCACTGGTGCGGTACGGAGAATAGGTAACTTTATTTATTTATTTACAACCCGATCCGGCCGAGCCTGCCCAGGAGGGTGTAAGGCCATCCACAGGCCGGAGAGAAAACATAAAACAAAAGAAATCAACTACATTAAAAAAGAGTTTGCAAAGAACCCCAAGGGGTGAGCAGAACAATTTAAAAATCATCGCTGACAACAGTGTACTCAAAAAAAATAAGATAAAGAGCAAAAACACAAAAAGCTTTACATTTTGTCGCCCTCGTCATATGACCACGACTTAAAATTAAAAGGACCATCCCACGAAGTCCTAGTGTAGTTTCAGAGAGAGCCATGTTGCAGATTTCAACTAACAAAAGAGAACGCTGGTTAAAAAAAAAAACCTCAGGTGATTTGACTCATAAAATAAAAAAAACATTCAGAACGCAAATCAAACTTTAAATGTAGTAAAAAAGCATGACTGGTAAAAGCAAGTTTTGACAAAAGAAGAAAATATAATGTTAGAATTAAATAATGAGTGAATAAATTCTTATGAAACAAAAATAAAAATGGCGAAATCACTATAAATAGCTTTGTAAATAGTTTTTATGTGTGAGTGAGTAAATTTAATACGGCGTTAATGCAGAGGTTTATTTCGCTTGTGGAATACGAACGTGAATTTTGCCAAAGAAGGGAATACTACAGAAAAACTCTGATCCCATAAAGGTAAATGAACATTCTTACAGAATTATTCTTACCTAACGAAGAATAAAATTTCAAATAAAAAGTAAATTAAGAAACTAAAGACGTATGCATGTTTGAATTATTATTATTTATTTATTTTTAGCCGAAAGTCGTTTATTTATTCAGTAGGGAGTTAGTATCAAGTTCGTTTTTAAATATTTCTTTGTTGTAGTTCAAATGGTATTAAATTAAAAAGTCATCCCTAATTCCTTATAAACTTACGATTACAAAAATGGTAAACTTAAAGTTTATTATAATTTTAATTTTTTTTAATTATTTTCGTTTTACGAACAAAAGAATACAGAACCCTACAGCCTCGACAGATTTCAAAAGGTATCTGCCAAATTATTTGATGATAATTCTAAAATTTAGATAATACTTCAATTAAGGCAGAATTTAGTTGTTCTTTTGCATGACACTCGTTGTAAAGAATGAAGTTGTGTAAGTCGAACAACTTAATGAAAACGTTACGTCAAACATGAGATAAAACTTTCATTAATTATGTCATGTGATCGCTTTAAATTATTATTTACTAGCCTCCTTCGGCGACCAACTTTTTCGCCGGGAATGTGATTTCAATTGAATCTTGTATCATTTTATATTTATGGCTGCTTTTACAACTTAATTTTAAACTTCAGATTATGGTAGTGAATGGTCTTTACCTGTTCTGTTCATTGTCTACAAAAATGTCCCTAACAGAATCAAATAACTGACCATGCCATGTGACATCTAATTGCATGTTGCCGGCGCCATCTTTATTTTCTTATTTCTCTTGCAAAATATGCATTTGAATTCAACAATAAAATGACGCAGCACATTTTATGACCAGCAGCAAGTTAGCTGAATTAAAACATGCTAAAAAAAGAATGAAAATATAGCAACCATAACCATTCAGCTTACTGGATATATTTCTTAACATAGTAATATCTCAGAGAGCTTGGTTTACAGATTCCATAAATATTTTGATGAAATAAAATGTGAAAACAAAATGTATTAAGATATTACCTCAAATTTCATCAATGGAAGAGAAACACGCAATTAAATATTTGTTTAAACAATGAAAACGGTTTGAATTGCGTTGCAACAATGAAAAGTATTGTTTTAAATTATGCCAGAAAAAAATTTTTAAGTCTACTAAAATTTTAGAAATAATTGTACGACAACTTAATTGATATCATTGAAAAGGTAATTTTTTGCACTTTCAGTTGGTGTAAAAATGGGTTTTCTGCTGTAATCTGCTCGGAAGTTATTAAGGTAAAACGTCAAAATTTCGCTTGATTTTTAATTAATTAAAATTTTGAAAAAGGACTCCGAGTTGCACATTCCCATCTTCCAAAGTATGTCTGTGCCAAATTTTGTAGCTCTTTGTCCAGCGGTCTGCCCTGTAGAGGACCGACACACACACACACACACACATTCTCCTTTATTAGTAGTAGAGATAACAATGATTTAAAATTCCAAAAGGTGCATATGTTTTTGTAAAAGTCTTAATTAGCCATTAAATATATAATCTTATTATTCTAAAAATTTTCATAGACTATTTTCGCATAATATAAAATTCTCTATGAAGTGTTAGTAGTATAATTACCGAGATACATTGTTTTTAATTTTCATATCTTAAATATTTCAACATTCTCTTCTAGAACAAAAAAGGCAAATAGAATCGAATAGTACTAACAATATCGACGCGAAAATGTCTCTCAGTTATCCTGAAAAGATTTCTGATCATGTGACCCTTGAAATATTAATTGATGACGAAAGAAAATCATACACTTCCGACTCAGAAGAAGAAAAAATTGCTTTGAAACGCTACCAAAAAGTATACAAACAATGTGCTAATCACTTCAGAAAAAGGATTGGACATTATTCTCAGAATAGTGCTATAGTTGATCAAGATGATTCGTTGAACCACCAAGAATATTTGGGAAAACATACCAAAGTACAAACTTTAGAGTCCTTTGCTCAAACAGACAGCGTGGAAAATACAGTAGCAATTCAAGCTGACATTATTCCAAAGATTTCCTATGACCATTTTCAAAAAAATCAGTTCGTGCAAACCGATGAAAAATATCATTATGAAGGTGACATCTTTTATTCTGATCAGGATTGGGACTCAAATAAAAGCGAGTATTCAGACAGTAGCAACTTTGCTGACTCTGAGACACACCCATTTGCAAAAGTAATTGGTTTATCAAGCATCCCCATCACGAAGAAGCGTCAACAAGACCATGCTGGCGATCTTGAAGAAAAAACTTGCAGAGATTCTCGATGGCTCGTCGAAACCAAAGACAGCTCAGATTCTGAATCTGGACCTGATTTTGCTGCAAAAACATCTCATGCAAATGACTTAACTAAAAGAGTTTCTTTCTGCAAAACCATCTCTCCTTCAGTTCCTCCTATGCATCACTTTCATCGGAATACAGGGGCACAAACTGAATACAGGGTGTTCATTAATTATTGTCGGGGTTTCCGTACCTCATAACTTTCGAATAAAAAATATTACGCAAAAACCGATTACGTATTCGTAAATTGCAACTTAAAGAATTTCATTAATGATATTAAAAAGATTAATGAATTTGCACATGGCTGCCCTTCGTGGCTCGTAACACATCGAGACGAAATTCGATTTCCCTCCAAGTGTTCTCCAGCATTTGTGGGATAACATTTTGGATCGCAGTAACAATTCTGCGCTTCAGTTCATCAAGGGAGGGCACGGGGTCTTGTACACAATGGTCTTGACAAACCCCCAAACCATATTTAGTTTCGAAAAACCACAATACACACACTGCTTTTTCTTGCACGGTCGCCATTTTTATTTATGACGTCATAATTACTCAGACTGCAAATGCGCTAAGATCGTATTGTTGCCACTTAAAATTCTTTGAGTTGTAATTTACGAATACGTAATCGGTTTTTGCGTAATATTTTTTATTCGAAAGTTATGAGGTACGGAAACCCCGACAATAATTAATGAACACCCTGTATAACCATGAAGACGATTCAATGGATCCTGTCCAAGGTAGTGATGCAACGAAACAAAGTGGCTATCACGTATCAGAATGTCAAAGAAAAAGTTCCAAAACATATTTGGGCAGAATGATGATTTCTTTAATAATATAGATTATGATATGTTAGCAAAAGCCGAGGAAGTAAAGCGGGAGTTGCTGTCCAAGACAATAAAGGTTCTAAAGCTTTCGAAAACTGACACTGATGAGGATTTAAAGCCCTATTGCTATGAGACGATGAATGAGACACAAGGGAGTCCGGCAAAAGAGGAGGGTCAGTTTTGGGAACCTGAGCCAGTGAAAGTGCGGAAAGGGTTTTCTAACTGTCTGAAAGCCCAGTATCATAACCTTTCTGACAACACAATAGGCAAAAGCTACATGATGATGCAAGAACTAAGAGAAGCTTTGCAAAAGAGAGGCGGATCTAACTGAACACCAGAAAAAAATTGTCAGCCTACTAAAGATTAAAATCTTCCAGTTTAACTTCAGAATAACGTTTCATTCATAATAATAATAATACTCTGCTAAACTTGTACTGGTATTGCTCTACTAAAGATGATTTTTAAAATCTTCACCGTTGTTTATAGTAAAAATAGTTCTTGAAATAAAAGTGATTTAACATTAATGATAATCTCATAAAATCTTGGATAAATAAATTTGTTTTGAAATGTTTTCGTTGTTTTTAAATTTATTGTTCCGTGCTATAAATTCAGTTGAACCTGGCTAACTTAAAGCAGCTTATTATGGAATTCCAACTGAAATAAGTATATCTTTCATTTAAATGAAGAGAATTTCGTTTGTAAAATTATGAACTTCAAACGAAACTCGTTTCATTTATATATTAAAAAACATTTTATTCGAATAGAAGTTTTGGTCCCGGATGAGAAATTAACGAAATCACCGTCCACCCACCCTTCAGTCCTTCATTCTCTGTAGAAGCAAATAGATTTTCTTTCCCCTTCTGAGAATATTTCTCAGAAAATGCATCTTTAACAAAGTTATTATTCGGAACATAGAGCGTATTTGTACAACACGTACAAACTTCTGAAAGGTTTAACCATAAATGATATTCCCCGCCCTGCCTGAACCAATAAATGGCCAGGTCACCGCATAATAACACGGGTACGGTATTTGGTTACAAAATGGCCATCACCAGCCGATACACCAACTCCTCCCGAAGGAAGTATGCTCCATCAGCAGAGATGTGGCCAACGCAACCACACCAGCATTGCTGTACCCGCCGAGGAGGTGAGAACCCTCTTACTAATCCCGCGACTTCTCATCCCCATATTTACGGTGCATCCCTGAGGGATAAGTTTAGAGTTGTTTCAAGAGACGAATCGAAATAAAACAGCAAAGCAGGAAACGTCATTGTAATGAGCTAGTGTGTAAAGAACACATTGTAGCATCAGCCTCAAGAACATATTCGTTCGTAATTTTAAAATAATTTATTTCGGCTATTTACAACGTATTTACAAAAAGCGTTATTCAGTCAGGTATCAGATTTTTGGAATTCTCTTCGCAAAATAAAAATACTAATAACGTCCCCGAATCATTTCAACTCTCGCTCAAATTTCGTAGCTCAAGGTCCAAAGATCTGCCCTGTAGAGCGCCAACACACGCACATTATCCTTTATCATTTGCAGAGATAATTAAGTTCAGTATTAACACAAATTGAAGAATTTTCTACATTTCTAAGTGTTTATACATTTTTTTACTTGAAAACTTTATGTGCAAGGAGATTGCCATTTCGTTGCTATACCAAGTGGATTTTCAAAGACGAAAATTTTTTTTGTATGTATTGTCTAATCTTTAATAAAATTTTATTTAATTTTATCAGGATTTTGAATTATATTGCAAAAACTCAGTGCAAAGAAATGGTTTATATATCATTTACTTTGTGATACAAGAATATGATTTCGGTGGTAAATAGAACTTCAATGGCCATATTTGAACCAGCGGCATGAAAAAAGATTTAAAACTGATTGAAAAGATTCTTCTATTAGTCTTTAGAATAAAAAAAAACTTTTTTTCCTCTAGTAAATATGCAGTTCACTATAAAATAACGATATTAGTGAATTATCACACTTCAAAATATAATAAATCCCTCTGCTTTATCATCCATGCGATGGGCAGGGTTTTCAAAAATCATTATTTGTCTTCGCTAGAAGATGACTATCATAAAGGCATTATGTATTTTTATTTATATCTATAAATCGCGAAAAGAACAAACTTTTCGGATATGGTTCAGAAGTTTGCTACAATTTCTGCTTCCCTTCGATCTAATAACTTTATCTTGTTGCATGCGTATATTCAAAGCGTGTTAAGAACGTATCTTTGTCCAAAGTTTTCATACTTTTTGGAACAAATGGGCTGCTCCTGTTTATTTTCCAGGTCTTTTTCAAAGATTAACATTTTGCCAAGAGAGCCTTTTATTGGACTAATTAATTAATCCTGCCCTCAACTAAGAAGTTTGCTTTTCCATGTATATCTCCTTTTCGAAAAAGTGCCTTTGGAGAGTTCAAGTGTTGATAATGGATGTTAATATGAGCTTCATCATTAGATGCCTCCATTAGTAGAAAAAAATCAACTTATTACGTAACTAATAATGTAATTGTGGCTTTTGTTCCCCGATATTACCTCGGAACAAAAAGGTATAAAACAGCTGTCAGATACACATGAAGCTATGCATGACCACACCATTTGTATTATTTACGCCGACGATTTATGGTTAATCAGCCGGAGAAACTCTCCTAACCAAGTTAAGCGCAGCTTACAGTCCTCCTTAAACAAAATTGAAAAGTGGTGTTCGCACTGGAAATTAAATATATCTCCATCTAAATGTTAGGCCATAAATTTTAGGGGAAAGAAAAATGTTTAAAATTTTCTTCTTCTTGTCAACTCTGATGAAATTCCCTGGGTTGATAAGATAAGAGTTCTTGGTCTTCATATCTCCAATAAACTTTAATTTCAACCTCATTTTTCGCACTTAAAAAAAATCTTTAGATTTCTTAACGCTATTAAGACTCAATCCATTTAGTTCAACTTATCAACTCAATTATAAGCACTATTATAAGAAGCACTATTGATTATGCTTGTCCGATATTTTCCCTGGCATGCAAATCAGATCGAAAGAAATTAGAAACTCTATTCAATCAGCTTTAATATACGCTACTGGTCTACCGAAATTTACTCCGAAGTTCTTTTTGAATTACAAATTTTTGGAGATATATATTGAAAATCCACTAACTTGGTTCATTAGTTTTGTAATAATTGATCATATCTTCTGACAATTTATCTGAGTTCTTGTATGCTTTTAAATATACAAGATTCTATAAGTAGCATAATTACAGCCAGAATTCTGTAATAAAACCCACGTAAAGTAATAGGATTATTTCAAAATTGGAATTAAGTATTCTTTATAATTCTTATACTTGGAAAAACTCCTGCAAAAATGAATACGGGATTTTGACTGAATTGAGTATTTCCGTAACTGATTTTGAATTTCCTAATCTTACAAAAGCCAATTAACTATATTAAGCTCAAATATCAAGGAATAAGATAATAATTTGAAAAATTTCGCAAAATATCCCCTAGACATCTCACCTTGATATTTTTATGCATCTTTTTCAGTTTCTTTTGGGTGTGGTAGCTGTTGATTCCCAAAGCAACTTCTAGTTCTTTATACAGAAGGATATATATCTGTACTCCTTCACGCTGGAAGACATCACATCAACATCTAAATTTTGCTAGTCTACCATAAGAGCTTATGCATAATTTGATTAAACTTAATTAAATTTTAATTCTTCGAAACACAGTAAGCTACAAATCTCATTAAAAACCTCTATTTTTTTAATTAAAAAAATTACAGCTGAAATTTCATAAAATAAATATTGTATGTTCTAGCATTCCGAAACCCTCCGCGCTTTTGCACATTAGCTAGGGGGAGTTATTTTCACCAAAATAGGAGGAAACGTTTACATTTTACGTAGCGTGAGCTAACAAAGAACTCCGGGAATGTGTCCATCTTACTTATTGCCGGTCACCCCTTTCCGGAGTAAATTCGTCCAAAAGTGACAATCTCGGGATATTGAAACTATCAGTATCTACAGTTTAAAAACTCAACTCCTTATATTATATATCAGGTGGCTACAATTTAAGTATTCTTATTCAAATAACTGTATAAATAATATTAGTCATAAGAATGCCAAATTTCGGCAATGATGCAAAAATGTCCCAAAAATCAACAATAAGGGAATAAATGTAAACACTCTTTAGTTGTTTAAACATAATTTAACCGTCGTCGTCGTATTCCAGCTAGGCAGTTGCTTACTTTGTCTATTCGATAATCCGGCCCTCCTAGCTACCTTTGGCGACCGGATGGTTTGCCAGGATTATTGCGTGCGAAAAATCTCAATAAAATCTTTTATATATAGCTTGATCTTAATGGTCCTTTCAGCAAAGAATTTTTAAATTTTAAATTCAAAGTATTTTTAAATTTAAACTTCAAAATTGGGAGCCTTTCACCTTTCTATTCATTGTACTGTACCTGCCCAATTCTTTCTAAAGCTTAAGCTTAATTTTCAACATTTTTTCCTTAAAACCCATAGTATAGATACCGTTTGTATTTCCTCCTCTATGTAGGAATTGTATTTTCCCGTCTAGCTTAAAAGCATAAGTTTAATTCCTTCCTAATAAAACTTTTTCACTTTGCGTACAAACTCATTTGAATATTGTTGTGTCAGCGGAAAGATATCGAGAGATAACGATCACGCGCTCTCACGGTACTAATCACGTGGTGCGTAGGTGTAAGCTCTCCGCTAAAACCAAGTGTAATGTTTTAATCCGGGGAGATGGCTTTTTGAAATCAAGAAGAACGGACATGCGATAGATAGGTAAGCATAGCGAGCTACGGGGGTCTCTTCCTTGTTAGCACGGCGGCGATGGGCGATGGCTGTAACTAACCTTTAAACGTGGTGTAAGTTGATAGTTAACCTAATAATGTCTAAACCATAAATCTCTCTTGTCTTATCCGTAAATAATCATGTGTAAGTACCTTTCTCGTATTATGTTTTAATAATAAATAATTTAGTTTAACTGCTGTTTCTCCACCTTTATCTTTGGTGCATTTTCCCCTAGAGTGTTCCTTAGATGAAGCATTTTTACCTGTAGGCGGATTTCTTTCCCCTGCAACCGTATTTCTACATAATTTATGGCGGCTCAGGCATTGATTTGAATTTCTCTGCATGTATGATTCCAACTTTTTGCAATTCCAGCAAATTTCGCACAAATTAAATAATAATAATAAATATTTTCAAAAATTACGGAGTTTCTTGTTGTTGTTAATTTACTCCTAAACTAACTAAGCTATCTTGACATTGGACGGCTCAGTTTATAAATTTTTAATACTTTTAAATTTTCAGTTTTAACTTTTCCTCTCCGATTAAGCTTCTTATTTAAACATGAAAAACCGATTTTTCGACTTTCCCTCCCCTCTCCCCCTTAATCCGGGTGCATGATATACTGGCATATTTTGGATGGCCAAACCAACACTTAAAACGATAAAATTGCTGTTATGTTTTTCAGTCCGCATTTTGATACTTTGCATGACAATTCGACTGTACTAGAAGCTTTTGAATTTGTAGGATATTCCCTGGAAACAAATCATAGATTCACAAATCCTAACTTAGAAATACTTGTTTTTACACACTTACAGCCTTCCTCCTGAGCACGTAGTCCAACTGCCAGTAGTGCCCATGGATGGTTGGTCTTTTCAAGTAAATTTCGGGAGTCAGCCACCAGTCGGCTATATAGATCTCCTCTTTTGCTTTGTCCAGAACTTCGGCGACTGCCTCGAAATAAGTGGCACCGTCCACGATCCTGAAAATCGTTTGACAAGTGTAATACAATGGAAAGCATTATCAACACTTTATTTTTAAATACTAAGATAATTAAGCCAGTGGATGAGTAAGGGTGTCATTTCTCGTCTTGGGTCTCTTCCTAAGACCCATTTAGTCCAGAGTTTTACAAACTTGTGTATTTCCTGGGAGTAGAAGGCTTTTGTTAGTCAACAATTAATGCACAGCATCTCGCATGCCCTGTTCTTTAAAAGAGGGGGACGTCGGCGGAATTCATTTTTCAGAATTCCAAAGAGATTCGGGCTGCAGAGAGGGCGTTCGAACAGAAAAGGACTTCAAAAACCAAACAAATAGTTCGACGGGGTGTGGGCCTGCATTATTATGCTGCATCTTTTTCTGCAACAAGTTTTGTTGTTTGGTGCGAATTATGGATTTCATAACCCCGTGTTGTGGAGAGAACTTCCGATTGCTCTCGGCTCCTGCAACAACTTCCGACCAGGAGAATTGCAGAACCGATTGCTGTTCTTTCTTGTTACATATCGGTAGCTGCAGGGCCGCCAAGAGCCGAACTGGACCCCGAAGAAAAGTACTGCCATGTGGGGTCTCCCACTCTTAAAAACAAATACCAGCAAACGGAGAGGCAAGATTCAATGAGCTACGATCATAGACAAAGGCACACATTTGACTTCCGACTGAGTAACTAATACGTCGAGTGGTATCCCTGCTTTTAGCGACGTGAAATCTGGTCTTTCCCTCTCGAATTATAACTGTGGTGATTAATCAGCGGGCGGATCTCTTTCTTCCGATGCCCGGTGGTGTCATGTATTGTTACAAAAATCTGACTTCTAGTCATTTTCTGTAGTTTAGATTAATATAATGAGAATGTGTGAGTTATATATTCAGAGAAAATAAATGTAAAAATCTAGTTCGACTCATACCCGGCCCAATTGGTCATGGATCAAAATAAAACACTCTTGAAAATAAGAAAATATAATTATCCTTATGCCTGTCGGAGGGCCCCAGGGGTTTTACCCTTCCTGCAGCCCTCTCGCGGGGGCATGGCTAGTGGTGGGTTCTTGCTTGTCCTTCAACAAAATTTTTCTCGCCAGTGAATAGTATAATATCTATTATTAATAGGACACAAAATAACTTCTCACCAGCGGCATTCCGAAAGCGGGCGGACTGGAGCAAAAGACTCGTATCGGTTGGTACGCACGAAGTCCTTGGAACCTCGATTCAACATCAAATGGAATTCTACGGTCCACGCCTCTGCTTGTCTCGCGTTTTCGCACTTCAAGAACAGTTTCCTGAAACAGAACAGCAATGCCATCATTGCAAACTAATAAGCATCAGAATTACATTTGCAAAAGGCAATTGCATTCGTTTTCCTGAAACATAACAACAATGCCATCATTCCAAACCACTCAGCATCGGAATTGCATTTGCGTTTTGGGACAAAGCCAAAGTGATCACTACATCCGAATGATCAGTACACCCGAAATGCTTTAAAAATGATATCTATAGGTATACAAGGAGCAGAGGATTAGCGAACGGGCAGCCACTCTTAGGGAGCAATTTCGGAACAAAACATTTAATGCGTTTATGTCAATTTTTCCAAGTCAGATATGACGAAGGGCTGAAAAAATAACAGCATGCCTCGGACACCATTTACCCTTGCTAAGCAACTGATGATGAATGGAGCCTTATTTTGGCCTTAAGCAAGGACTTGACAAACATAACAGAAAAAACACATCACACAATATTTTTTATAGTTGCTTATAAAAGGTAATTTGTTTTTAATTAAAAAAGATAATCGATACACAATGTGAAGAATTGAAAAAAAATCATAGGTATTTAATTTTTAAAAAGCTATTAAGATAAACTCTTTTTTAATTTCCAAGCATTCGTTGTATAAAATTTGATATGAATATTGATCATCAAAGGATACAACACGGTGTGTGTGTTAGACTGATCTTCTTACCGCACAAAAGGCTTTCAGAGTTTCTTGGGTCCATGGCGATTTCTCTTCTGGCCCTTCTTCACCGTCATTATCTTCATATTTTGAGGTGTTATCTCATTGAAACTGATCACTAAAAGCGAATTGTTGATCACTAAAAGCAGCGCATTTTCTGTGTGTTTAGATTTTGTGATACAGAAATCCGTTCCACGCTATTTTGATCAGTACAACCGACTGATCGTTACATTCGAGATCACTACAAGCGGCGACTACTGTAATATAATTTTTCAGTACACCTTTATTTAAAACCTAAACGCAGTAATTCACTTGTTTCTCATCCATTCGTATCCGATGTTATGAATCACTTCTGAAGGGAGATGAACTCAATAGATAAACCGTAGTGGAGTTATTTTCTTTAAAAAATCAATTTTTTTCTCTTTTTTTTTCTAGAAATTTATAAATAACTGGTGCCAATATTTTTAAGTATATTATCACGCTGACTTTGGATTCTATATTTTTGCTTTCTCATCTACGGAGTATACAGAGAGACAGTACTGTAGTAGACAAAAAAATCGAGCTCTAGAATTTCGTGAATTTCCACGTAATACACCTCTCCATGTCCGAATAAATACATTCTTGGAATTATGTCTGCATATCGATCTACTTGAGAACACAATAACTCGAAAAATGAACAAGCCAGACTAATGAATTAATGGTATGTGGTCATTATACACCAAAACTGTATGTTTCTATTAAACTTTGAGTGAGATCCCTTAGTGAGAAGTCTTTTCACATGCATGTGAATCTGACAAAATTTGGTACATGGTTGTACTACCAAACTTTTTTTATATAAAATTTTGGGCAAAATCCTCCAACGGGTTGACTGTCAATACGATAACTCAGAAAAGCAACGATCTAGCTAATTAAAATTTAGTGTGCACTCTTTCCACTATAACTGTATATACCCATTAAATGTTAAACCAAATCGGTCAACGTAAAGACGAACTGTTCCAAACCAGAAAACTGAGACATCCCGCCCTGTCGTAGCATCCTGGAAATCTGAATGACAGCCGATGCAATATATCAAGTACTGGGGCCGAAGTCCTAATAAATTTACCATCACTGACTACAGCCTGACCCCTCCCAAAAGAGGTACGCACTATCACTAGGTAGGATTCACTCCCCCCATTACTGTGTCCACGTCCAGGAGCAAGAACCCGCTTACTTATCCGGCGGTTTCTCATCGTACTGTTCCAAATGCATAAACTTTAATTTAGGACGAAGCTAAACACAAATCGCACCATTGTCCTTGTTGAAAATTATTCCAATTGGTCTAGCAAAGGCGCCAAAATCTGAAGGTGAACCAGAAAGTTGATGGCAGAACATTCTCTCTAGTTTATCTCTCTATATATATTCTGCCTTTCATGTATAACGCGTTGACGTTCATAGAGAAGAAAGTCTCTTCTATTGCAGATTTGTGATTATTTCCAAGAAATAGACACACACCTTGAAAAAAGAAAACACTGAGGTTTGCGTTTGTTGTTAGATCACATGCGCAGTTACGTTCGCCTTGTGTCTATGCCCGTGGCTTGAAATGACACCATTAATAATCATAAAGCGAATTTTTACAGATTTGCCGTAAAAAAAACAAGTAAAGGCACTAATCAAATCAGAAAATTAGATTCTTTAAAAGAAGCTCTGTGTTTTTGAAAGCATTAAACTTGTCTGTCTTCAGATAACGCGTACCTTGTAAGGAATATCTGGAGTTTCAACATACCTGCTTAAATTCTGTATCAAAATACCGTCGTTGCGTTTGGTCTTCCTCACTCGAAAGCCTCTATCAAAGAGAAGAACGCTGTCTATGTGGCCACGACGCGGATCCAGCAAACCCACAAAGTTTTCTTTTATAAATAGCCATCTGAAAGAAACGCACAGAAGGAAAAATAGTATTACGAACCTGTAATGTCGCTTCCCAGCAATGTTTGTCTTATGACTGGAAAGATACATTTACTGAGGTTTTATCGGATGTCGTGATGAGGCGAAGACAATGCCTCCTGACCTTGAAGACTTAGCGACTTTGACGACAAAATGAAGGTACAGAAAATACACTCATGTCCATAAATTAAGGATAATTCAGAATCACACAGAAATTGAACTCTAAAATAAAAATTTCACCTGTAGAATTATCACACACATCTTGAAGAAGAATATGCAAATTACAGGAAACCACCAGATAGAGCGCGGATAGTACGTCACAATGACGAGAGTGTAAGAGAGGGGTATATAAGGAATGGTGGCAAAGAAGTAAAATTGTTCACAAGCGCTTAAAAGCCTTTCAGTGCAATAACCGCATAGTTATGGCACAAAGGAAGCATTTGGATGATTTTTTACGTGGTAGAATTATCGGACGACTGGAATGTGGACGTAAACAGCTGGAAGTATCCGAGGAACTTGGAATCGCCCAGAGTGTCATCTCCAGGCTTTGGCAACGATTCCAAGATGATGGTAATGTGAGTAGACGTTGCAGCACAGGTCGCCCCCGAGTTACAACGCCGAATGAGGACCGGTATTTGGCAGTTACTGCCAAAAGAAACAGACGGAGCACAGCATCAGACCTGTCTCGTCAGTTCTCTTCAGCTACCGGTACGACAGTTTCAAGGCAGACCGTGTACAGACGCTTAGGGCACATTGGTCTATATGCTCGTAGGCCTGTCAGATGTGTTCCACTTACCGCAACTCACTGTCGCCTGCGATTAGCCTGGAGTAGAGAGCATGCATTGTGGACACCGCAACAGTGGTCTTGTGTGATGTTTTCCGACGAGTCCAGGTTTAGTTTGCAGTCTGATTCTCGCCGGACTTTCATATGGAGAGCGCCAGGTACCCGTTACCACCAAGAGAACACCATTGAACGACACCGTTACGGTGGTGCAGGATGGCTCGTTTGGGGAAGAATTATTCTTGGTTCCAGAACTGACCTGCATGTTCAGAGTGTAACGATGAAGGCCACATCTATCGGGATGTCATTCTGGAACAACATGTACGTTTGTTTCGAGGCGCCATGGGTGCTGAATTTCTGTTTATGGATGACAACGCCCGTCCTCACCGTGCAAACATTGTAGACGAATGCCTTCAATCGGAGGATATCACCCGTATGGATTGGCCAGCATACTCACCGGACTTGAATCCAATAGAGCATTTGTGGGATATGCTTGGCCGACGAATTGTAGCCCGTCAACCCCCTCCCACCTGTCTAACGGAACTTCGGAGGGCATTGCTTGATGAGTGGTGTAATATTCCCCAAGATCAGATTGATAATTTCATACTCAGCATGCCTAGGCGTTGTAAGGCCTGTATTGCATTGTCCGGGAGACATACTCCGCATTAACCATCATACTAACCATGTTATACTGTTTTTTGTAAATAGGTTCTTTTTTGAAATTTGCTCCAGGGAGTAAAAATCGCAATTTTTATTAATTATGTCAAACATATAGCATCTGTTTTGCTCTTTACCTTTTGTTTAATAAATAGACTTTACAAATAAGTCAAATTTGTTTTGCTTCTGTCTCTTTCTTTGCCTGAACTTCATTATCCTTAATTTATGGACATGAGTGTACTATAATTACCGTCCTATCTCTATTAGAAACATAGATATAGAGAATATCCTAGATGATTCTATGTGACGTCACATCCTGTCGAAAAAAGGTAAAAAAGCCCGGATTTGCTGAGATGAAAATAATTGTCTTTGGGACGACTTTGAATCTTTTTGGAGCTTTGTCGACAGTGCAAGCTGGTAAGCTGATAGACGCCGAATGGTATTGAAAGTGCTGTTACTGTTATTATTTGTGATTTACTGTCTGTTTGTGTTGCTAATTTGTACAAGAGCTGTTTCTCGTGTTTCCTTTGTTTCGTGTTTTCCAGAATACTCGTGAATAAAACATCGTTCTCCATTACTCTGCTTGTTGGACTGTTTTCATTGTACACTCACAGGACGATTTTCGCAATAATAGTGCAAGAGTACGGCGCATGGTTTAAAAAAATAATTTATTCAACATCCACTGGATCTGGATTAATTTCTATTAGACCAGGATTACATTACATGTATATACTGTCCATTAATACCAAATTATACAATGTGCAGCGGGGATAGATGTCCAGAATCCATATCTGTATTGTGACTGATGGAAAGCATTTTAAGCGAAGAAAGATAAATGATACAAAGATAATGACAGATAAGTCCTCTTTTCTTCCGCATTTCGTGGCATCACAGTTTTGAAAATCATGATCAAACAAATGCGTGTTTTATTCGTTTTATTCTTATCTTTAATGTGCACAAGGAGAGTTTTGGTTTAAATCAATAACGCTTTACAACTTTGGAATTGACTTTTCCCCCACCTCGTACCATTTTAGAGATAGGAATGCTACTTCTGACTTCGCCGTTAGATGGCGCAGTAAGCAGCCTCAAATCGTCGCGCTTAGACATTTTCGTGTACCTAGACATCACTTTGATGACTATTGCCCTCACCGTTTTGAAGTTAATGGGGGGTGGAGTGAAACAGGACTATACTGAACATACAGTATATTTATTTCATGCTATGTAATATAAATTGCAAATATACTTAGCCAAGAACGAGTTTATATTTGTTATCAGGATATGTATCTTTTATTCAAGTTTGCGGACGATTCAGAGAGAAAAAATTCCATATAGTCACCTAGAAAAAGTCGAAGTTTTACTTTGATGAATAACAAGCATGAATCAACATCAAATCCTTTCCCTTCATTTCCATCATATTTGCTACATTGCTAATTCATAGCACATTTTAACTTCTGACTAGACACAAAATACGATAACTTTTAACTATATCACTTCTGATATTAAGATCCAGTATAGTTAAAAGTTATTATATTTCACATCCAGCGGCATTTGTAAAAGTATTACCTTTATATCTTCGTAATTTTCGTTCCAACTGCACTTTTAAATAATGCAAATTTTTACACTTGTAAATAATGCTCTTACTTTTACGTTGTGTTACTGATAAAAAAAATTGATAATTCGGATCAATAAATACATCTCATTGAATAGATGTATAAATTTGAGAGTAGAATCTGATTACCTTTCCTTCCAAAACGAGCATACGTGCAGACCACAGAACTGCCCAAAATATCCACAACCGGTGTCACGGCGATTACACCGTCTCTTTACAAATCCTTCTTTGCTCTTTGGTCCGAGTTCTCCTACAAAGGCCAGAGGACCGATTTCTAAAAATTCCAACTGAAAATTATAGAAAAGACAAGAATTTCAGTCTTGTTACTTTATTTTCTTGTAACTGGCTCTTATAAATAAAAATTTTTCTTGGAGCATGGGTTCAGAAAGGAAGTTGCAGTTCTCACTCGCCAGTGAGTGTGTGTGTATGTTCTTATTCTTGTGCTTGTTAATTGCATGATTCGAAAGCTGTGATTTTCTTTTATGTTAATGGAACTAATACGCCCCAGGTTATCTAGAGGTAATGAAGATTGATTATGCACAGTAATATGTTCCCTGCTGTCACTACCTTTCTTTAAAAGATGTCAAGAATTCTATACAAGAAGGAAGTAGAAAAGATTATCCTTGAAGTAAAGATGTCGTTGTTTTCCAATATATCTACTGCACAAAAAAATATGCAGAGAAATTAATTACGGAAAACAAAGTAAGAAAAAGCACATTCTGTTGATATGAAAAATGCCATCGTTAAAAATAACTAAATAAATACAAATAACACAAAATCTATTTTGAGATTAATTTTTTAAAGTTTTAAAACTCGATGGAAGAGGGACTGATTAAAACTATCATCGAAAGTAATGCTCCTTAACTCTAATAGTATTTTTTACAGAACCTCACTCATTTACGATTTTGTTTTGAAGTCAATTTTTTGATTAAAACATTGTTTTGTACTTTTTGTACAAATTAAATTTAGGGTAGTCACATACCCTAATAATATAATGTTTTTAAAAACTCTTTTTATTTGCATTACTTTCTTAATTAGTCTGATACATTTAATTATCCATTATTGTAAATATTATTGAATCTTAGAATAATTTTTTTCTTAAATCCAATACTAGATGGCGCCGCTTACATGGAATCATAATTTAATTCAAACTGATTTCTGATTATTTTAAAATATTGTATCGTCATCAGAAACACAGAACTGCACAAAATTTCAGAGCTCTAGTGCATGAAGAAAAAGAGTGAAAATCAATTACAAAATTCCATCTTCACAAATATGAAACAAGTGCCATGTTAAATAAAAGCGTTTAAGAAGCTTGTGAAAATGTGATTTCAAAGAACGCATTTCTTACTTTAAACCAACTACATCAATATGTAGGTCTATCAAGCACGTAATTGATAAGGTAAATTTAATTACTTACAGTTTCAGGAAGATTCCTGAAGTTGGACACATCCAGCACACTTTGCAAGTAACTTTCCAAAGCAGCCTTCGGAAAGAAAGGAAAATTTGAAAATTAGACAAGAATACATTAATCATCCATAAACCTTCTTAACTAATTTAATATAATCTGAAGTAGAGAGCAAAAGAACAATATTGTCATAGATGCAGAAATTTTCAGGTAAAGTAAAAGGAGATGAAATATATCCAGAACCCACCCACCCCCCGAAAAGGCGTTTATATTATGCATGTATCTTCGAAAAAGGGACCTGGTTGTCTAAAAACGAATGCATAAAATGAAAAGTTGCAATTTATATGTTATGCTTAAATTCTGCTTCTAATTCGCGTTGCAATAAAATTAAAAGTGCTTTGGTATAATAACAGCAAATCTCAAATCAAAACGCCTTAAGTTCTTAGTTTTTCATTTTATCTGCTATAAAATCAGACAAATAAAAGCAAAAAATAAAGTTAAACAGAAAATGAAAAATATATCTATAACAAAATAAACAATTGCCCATTTTAGTGCAAAATAATCAAAAATTACGCTTCTTCTCAGGAAATGTATTAAATACTGCTGCAGTTAATAAACAATTTAAATATAATTACATACGATTATTCAGAACTGGGGAGCATAATTTTAAAAATGGTTCTTTCGGCCTCAGGGAGGTCTGAAATGTGGAGATCCATAAAAACCTGAAGGTCGCGTTGTTTGACGATTGCATCACTTTCTCTTCGTATACTTAGTATAGAACAAGGCTTCCCAAACTTTTTCCCTCGCGTACCCCTTGATTACTCTGTTTGTTTTCGCGTACCCCCTACTATCATCTCCATCCAAATCTCCATTTGGTACAGTTATTAAATGGCAAGTTTTCACTTGGAGAAACAAAATTCTCTAACTGTTTTAATCCCTCATGTTTTCTTGCTTCCTCCATTAACAACTTTGATTTCGCGAACCCCCCCCCCCGGGAGGGCATGCGTCCCACAGGTTGGGAACTTCTGGCATACAGGAAAGTAAAAAGGCAAAGTTTACTAATCTGGCACAAGACTGTATACTTGAAAAAAAATGCATATGGATGTTGTGATGTTTTCCTTCCCACGAGAAAAGAGTCTAGTACCTTTCACTTCAGCCGCAAACCGCAGGCCAGCAACACCTGGTGGTCATTAAGAAGACATTCGCGAAGGTAATAGCTGCGAGCGGAGAGCGACCACAATGCACAGGAATAAATATCTGTTACAGAGCGCATTGGGGTCGGCTATCAGGAGATTAGCGGTGCTCTTTCATGTCACACCTGCACAGCTCCTGTGGTTATGAAACTCAGGAACCATCCACGGTCGGAATTGACCATTGGGGACATGGGAGTTTAATCGTTGGTCGCCCGGGAGTCCAGTTGTCCAGTGAAGTGAGAGGAAGGCGGAGCTCCACCCCTTGAGGTAGGGACAAAAACTGGGGTGTGGGAGTTGGTAGGAGGAGAGAGGTGAAGAACCTATTAAGGAAGTCTCGAACGTGGTTTCAGACTCCGGAGCGCAGAAAGAGCTGTGCGATCAGATCTGAATTGATTCGGACTTTGAAAACGAGAACTGAGAATCAGCATTAATACGAAATCTCGGTTCATCGAATTTCGAGCACTCCTTGTAGTCTCGTGTTTAGGCTATCACCCAGATAGGGAAACTAGCCTGGATCTCCATCTCTTTGGAACTTTGACTCGATCGAACTTTAACATCAAACGAGCTGCGAACTTGAATGAACGAACTTTGTAAATAATCACTTACTCCAGATTGCTTACACAAGAACTTGTTATTTACATTGTTCTTTAAATTATAGCTGTGTAAAATAAAAGTACTTAGGTCAACCTAAGTATTGCATTTATTTGGTCGCTCATAGGCCAAGTCACCACAATGTATTACCATTCTCCATGTAAGGTCTTTCCTCCGTTTCACGACATCGGTGGTGAGGGGGAAGGTTGGTACTTTGGGGACTTTGCTGTTGCGCAAGACCACGGACGGACGACGTCGATCCTTCTCCAGCCTTAAAAAAGAGAGAGAGAAATTCGTACACTAAGCATGCAAAAAGAAAGCTTCTTGAAGAGAAAAAATATAACTTGCAGAGACCAGTTTTATTTCGAAAGTTTGCATGGTCAGAAATTGACTGAAGATTTCACATCATGGTACAGTGGACAAAAAATCGAGTTAATATTACCATTGCTCACAATTTCTCCGATTTCCTATTTCTCTTAACAAACAGCTAAAGATTCTTTTATTGTCTTATAAGCGATATATCACTTCCATGTAATCCAGCGAATTTCCTTTCTATTTATAAATATTTTGTATAAGCTCATAAAATCAGTGCCTTCCCGATTAACAGTTACAGCCGCAATGGACGAACCGCCACTGGAGGTTTACCTGAAATCACAACAGGAATGCACAGGGCCGGCCTTTAGCCGATTGAACCAATTGCTCCAAATAGGCCCCCGCGCAAGAGTGCATCAAAGAATGTACTCAAATTTATTCAAATTAAAATCGAGTATCATTTTGATTTCAAAGCATTATTCCTTAGGAAATTTTTTATGCTTTTCAATTCGTTTACAAACCAATGTTGTCCAATTTTTTCTTGGGGCCGGCTGACTGTTTCAGAAGTCAAAAATTGTAAATTTTTTTCTGTGTTTTCGTTCGTTAAATACGTCCGTACTTTGTGTTCCTCAGTGACCATCAATAAATAACTTCATAAGGCTCTTAATTCCATCGAGAACTTAATTGCTCTACAAGGCATCCAATCGATACAAGACAATAAAAAATTTACCATTTCTTGAATTTTTTAAAAAATTTAAGTTTTAAGTAGATGAATTATTATTAAAGTTATTATTTTAAACTTACTAAAATTTTAAAAATAAATATTATTTCATTTATTAAAATTTCATATTGTTTATTTATTTATTATAAATTATCTATAAAAATTAAAATATATCGGGTTATCCAAAATGTTTCCATTTCGGCCCACGCATCTAGTAAGGTCGGTCCTGGGAATGCATTATACCATGCGTCCAAAAGGTGCTTGAGAATGAAGTCTGGCACTTCCAGCAGACCTCCACATTTGTGTCGATGCAATTCTGATGAACAGATGATTCAGACAAAGACCATTGAACTTCCCATACATCTCACCCGCTGAAGTTCCTTTCATTGGATTGTCATAATGTTTAAGGCTCAAAATCAGCTACCCTCAACGAACTGAGAGTATCTTAAGGATATATCAGACGGGCAGGGTTCCGTCAGCAATTTCCGTGTACACTAGAGTAATGCCAATCGCCAAAAATTTCTCGTCACATGACGCATTGAGACAACCGTTCACACAGGATTTCGGTATCGTGGAAGGCGAACTACGTCACCGTCAAAGTCACGCCCGATTGGTTTGAATTTTCGCTGCTGACAGTTTTCCGTCACTTTGGTGTACATTTTTAAACCGATTGAATACAGTCCACGATTTCCGATATCTTGTCTGACCGGTCACGTAACGAGAAACTTTGGGCGAGTGACATTACCGTAGTGTACACGGAAATCGCCAAGGAACGCTGCCCGTCTGATATACCCTTTAATGCACCAAAATGCCAATTGGCCTGCTTAGCGTCCTTTTCAATATTAATGGTTTACTTTATCACCGATGCACCAAACAATAACGGTTAGCAAATTGGCCACTTCCGATAAATTCCAAACTTGAGTTGTGAAACTCTAATACATCTTATTAATTGCTTATGTAATAGCTATTCAAAGTATAAATTTTTGGGAATCCTGTACTTAATAAAAATTTGCTTAGCCGATATTTCTTTTGTTGTTATTTACTGGCAAAATAGTGGCTAAAAATAAAATAATAATCTCTACGTGTAAAGAGCATTTTGCACTTTATGCCTACGTAAAATGGTTTCAGTTTCAATAAAACTGCTTTTAAAATTTTATTTGCGCATATTTCAAAGAAAAATGCTTTTGAAATTTTTATATATATATATATATATATATATATATATATATATATATAGCGAATGTTTTCTTGAAGTTTTGGGTCCTCACTAATTCAAATTCCTGAGTGAAAATCATCAAAAAATTTACTGAAATGCTTCGTTTATATTATTTAGTTGAAAAAGTAAATTATTTAACTTTTTTATAACTATAACATGCGCGCAATCTTTTTGTATTTTCCGCTAGGTGTCCAAATAATTTTGTGAGATATTTTTAGAACATTGCCCGACAAAAATAATGTTTTAATAATTGAATTTACGAAAATCCCATATAAATTTTTCATAAAAAAAAAAAGAAGAAAAGTAGCATAATACCGTAATGCGTGTTCCGAACAAAGATATCGAAAAACAGCTAATTATTTTAAAAGTGTCCGAATGCTTTTTGGGTCTGCTATACAATTGAGATTCTTAACAAATCGAACGATGTCAAATACTTATGTGGAAAGACCAGTGATAGTTATTGTCGCTGATGATTACTTAAACAGATACACAAACAAAACTTCGCAAACGAGTAGTTAAGAGTTGTGATGACCGATACGAATAACCTTCTTATCATAAAAACAGTCGGTATTATTTTGTGCAAGTTGATTTAAAATGGATGACAGAAGTATATTTTCATTTCCTTCAAAGCAGCAACGCTTGAGGAGTACCGAGATTTCGATCAAGTGTTAATATTCAAATTAAAACGTGCATGAAAATAACTCAGTGCAGAACGTTTTCGAGAATACTTGCAAACATTTATTTAATTAAACATTGTTAGAGTTAAATATTTTAGTAAGAATCAAGATTTTTATTTTTAAAAATAATACAATTTTAACCAACTTTATAAAATAAATTTTTAAAAACTATAATTAAAATTCGTAATGTTTCCTTGAAACCTTAAATTTATGTGGTGTAAGAAAGTGCAGATGGCAACGTTTGTAATTCTTCCTATAAGTAAAGAAACTTATTCTCATTAAAGAAAAAAAAAGGGGGGGGGGATTTTATAAAAGCAAAGAACAGAAAATTGATAATTTTGAAATTAAAAAAATTTCTCCCCGGCGGGGAATCGAACCCCGGTCTCCCGCGTGACAGGCGGGGATACTGACCAGTATACTACCGAGGACACGAAGTTGTTAATGAATGTTTATAAAAAATCACTTTCTTGTCAAATACATATATATGTTTTTTTTAAAGTATAGATGTTTTTTAAGAATTTCTATAATTATAACGACAAGTTTTTATTAGCGGATTTTGATTAGCGATTTAAAGTTAAAGCGATTTTAATGGAACGATCGCATTAAATGTTACATTTCGCAAACTCAGTGCTACTATGTATATCTGTAAATATTTCTTTTTTCCTTACAGTAGTTGTTTTTTGAGAAATCATTGGTTCAACTAAAAAGTACGCCACAGTTTACACATATTTTCTTTATTGTAACGAAAAGTTATGATAATACGATTTTCGGATTTATTTTTGCTTTTTCGCTTCGTTTTTTCTTAAGATAGCTATTGAACTTTCAATGAGACTTTAAATGGTGTCATGCTGCCATCTATGGAGCATAGAAAATACTAAAAGATTTTTTTCCCTCCATTAAAAAATGCAGATACAAAGTAGATGTTGAAACTTTCGTTTAGATTTTAAAATGATTATGTCTTTTTATTTTAATTGATGTTGTATGATTTTACAATTATTTTAAAAAATCACTATTAAAATAGCCCAATTAGCAAGCAGAATGTTATACAAATCCTTTGCACTTAACATTTTTTTTTAAATAAAGTTTCGAATAATACTTTTTTATGTAAATTA
The DNA here is from genome assembly GCA_013235015.1 of Araneus ventricosus. Taxonomy (NCBI): domain Eukaryota; kingdom Metazoa; phylum Arthropoda; class Arachnida; order Araneae; family Araneidae; genus Araneus; species Araneus ventricosus. Next base: position 1,334,801 of record BGPR01000107.1, on the reverse strand, counting down.
AATAAATGAAAGCTGAAGAGTAAATATTCTGAATTTTTATGTGAAATGGTTATTTTCTTTGTTATTTTTCTCATTCAAATTAAATTTTAAGAGAAATTTGTTTTCAACGAATAAATAATAAAGTGAAAAAAATACGCAAACATATATTAAGAAATGTAGAAATCTTACTTTATTTCAGGAAGCTGCAGTGCTAAGAGTGTCCTGTAAACTTGTAGTTTTTGATGCAGAAATAGAAAGTCATGAAATCTTTTCATCACCGACCATCTGAAACAACCATGTTGCAAATCCAAAGCATACCTGTTTATGAAATTCAATCTCTTTATAACTCTTCTTTTCCATTTGCACGATGATAAAATTGCTTTAAAAACACCTCTTCTTTATTTTTAAGTATATTTAGTAAATATTCATAGAAAATATAACATAAATTTATTTGTAACAAAAAAAAAATCTTCCACGGAAAATAATACAAGAAGGCAATATTATCATTTGATTTATTTCAAATAAAATAACTAAAAATATTTAAAAAAATATCTTCCTTTTAGTCAGATAAAGTTTCTAACAAAAATATCCGCTAAATAAAATAAATGGGCAGCTGCCAATGCCAAAATTTTAAGTAACTGCTCATGAACTCAAGATCTATAAGTAAGAAAGCAGCCATAAACAACAAACCAAAATTCGCATTTTCAATATTTTCTTATAGTTTAATAAATCAAAAGCATAACCTACACATTAAAACTTCAATATTTTTGACAGCTGTTCTTTTCGGTTGATATATAGAAGGACTTCGTAAACTGAAGAGAGGGGCTGCGACCCCAATTGAAGCCGCATAGAAAAATATCAAAAAATATCAGATTTTACATGCCAGGTGGTTAAAAATGCCAGATTTTTCTTCATTTGTAAGCAGAAACGGCTTTAAAAAATCTACACTTCCAATATGTCGTTTATTTTCTCAAAATAACTGTTTTAAAATGAATTCCCTTTTAGTTATGTCTGATTATAACACAGGGAATAATTAAAGCCCTTTTAGTGAAAACATAAAAGATTTGCAAATTCTGTTCTGCAATAGACTACATTTGAATGAAATGGATATGAGATGGTTCGAAACTCATCATTTGGTTATAAGATATCAAGAATGTGATCGTTTGTGCAAATAGATAATAAATATTAAAACAAAAAATAAAACTAAAAAAATTAATAAGAGAAATTTTTTGAAAATCTGCTCTGAAAACAATAGATTACTCTTGAATGAAGTGTGTAAAATAACTTTCGAAATTTATCGTTTTAACACCAGATGTCATGAATGTAGCCGTTTTAGTCAACAAATAAAAAAAGAATGTAAAGTTCTTGAAAATTAATCCTTTGATTACACTTGAATGAAGTGGATTAAGAACCTTCGAAAGTTATCATTTGAGCATGCAATGTCATGAATGTGGCGAAGCTAGGCAGTTTTTATTGTTACTATTCTTTATCAAATTTCTATGAACAATAAAAGATAATAGAGACATGAAAGGCAAAGGATCGTTTCAAAACAACGGCGTCAAATAAGACACTCTGGGAAAGAACATTTTTTCAAATCTGAGTATACAATCACTACGAAATAAAAAGTCATTGCGATAAATCTGAAGTAGCATCTAAATCGGGTCATAAACCGTTTCTACATGTTACAACTTTCATATCGAAAAAAGGAAATTTCGAAATTCCATTTTCATCTGAAAATAATTTTTTTGACACTCCAAGTGTACACACACTTAAGAAAATAAAATACACTAGCTTTAAAGGTAAATAATAAGAAACTTAATTTAATACAGTTATTTTATAATAGAAGTACTTTAAGTAGAAGATTTTATTGCATACATCTGCTTATAAATTCTGAAGAATTAATCGAAATCACTTATTCTCAGGATTTTTGCGATCTATGTTGAATCGTAATCCGTAATTTAAAAATGCCGGATTCACTAAATAGTTTGCAACCAATTTATCTTTCCTCAATTTTCAGTCACATATTTCAAACCTGGTTTATTTTTAATAAGCATATACTTGTAATAAATAATTCGATTTATTATATTCTAAAATAAATCTTCATTAAGATTTATTTTGGAAAGAACAAAACTTAAATTTTAATGTTTGTTAATTTATTCATTAATTAATTACTGTCTTAAAAACTATCTCTGATGTTAAAATTGAAGAGCGACTGAATGAAGTCAGGAACAGGAAGTTATGTAAAGAAGGTAAAGCAATTCCCCCCCCCCCAGTTTTTCATTGTTTATTTTTATATGCTTATTTATGAATATAAAACTACATTTGATGCTCCCCCCCACATCACCGCAAAAGAGAAGTGATTTAATTTCAGAAACATCTGACATAACTTCATGGCATTTCTTCCAGTGGCGTCAACTCCGGGGGGGGGGGCATGCCCACTCCCAATTTTTTATGAGAAAAATTAAATTTTTATTTCATTTTAGTTGCTTAAAATTATGAATTGCAAAAAATCAATTGTCCAAGAAAACTAGCTAATTTTGCAACTAAATTTCTAAATTTTATTGTCTACTCCATATACTGCTGGGTATTTGTTGGTGTCTCTAGATAATTTTGCTTCCCTCCCCCCCACACACATACGCTTTTGCCAACCAATCATCGCCTCTGATCTCTTCAAATGTTATCGGCAAAACTCAAGAAATAATTATATCAATACTATCGACGTAGCTCAGAATCTTAAGGTTGTTTTTGCCTGGCCGTGATAAACTGCCTAATTTAAGATAGTTCTTTCCGTAAGGCTTTAATTTATATATACTGTTATCCCACGCTGAGTTGGTTTGATTTTTAAGAAGATAACCCTTGGGTTTCAAAAGGCAGTTTCCGACTGAAAGCGGTAAAGAAAAGAATTCCAAACCCAACTGACACAATCTCTGTTATCTCGACTTAACACAAATACCACTGACTGGACGAAAAGGGGACACGTTGCCCTCTTCAGTAGACATCCTCAAGATGATCTGCAGTTTCTTCATGAGATAAGGCAGTTAGACGGAGACAGTCAGTACTGTAGAAAGAACGACGATTTCAGACTTTTGTGTAGACATGCATCAACTCAGATGCCTTACCCCCATTGACTCGGGGGGATAAAGTACTGTGGCGTCTTATGGATCTGTGAATTGTGACAAGTGGAAAAAAGTCGTCTGGACAAGGAGAATATGTCAAGAAATGCTTACTAAGAAGTTGGACAATGACTAAGATTATAATAAAAGCAAAAATTCAAGTAATTTTCCAGATAAAAAAAACCCCAATCTCTTGTATAGTATTTGATAACAATATCATTGATAATTTACTTTATGTGAAACTCTATACGACTTCTTCGTGCGGAAATCATCTCCTAACATTATTTTGCGTGCATTTGGAGCAACTTCGTGAAGTATAAGGTGCTCAAAAAATTTCACATTAATAAACTTCTACTGACAAAATTCTTTCATTATTTTGCCGGTTAACTGATCGCTTCGTTTAAAGATACTAAAGAAAAAAATAAACTATCTTCGATGCTAAGACGCAAATGTTCATAAATTATTGATTCATTTTAAAGAAGTCACTGCAACAAATACTTTCGAAATGCTTAAGAGAATTTCAAATCTTTTTTTTAATAGGTAATTATTTCCGATATTTTAAGCAAGTTTTATGAAAACTTTTTTTTAAAGAGAGTTAAACATTTCAGTGTAGAAGCAGAAACATCTTTCTTTTGCATTAAACTTCATTGAATTTTGAAATAAGAACGTTTGATGCAGTGGCGAATCCAGGATTCGGGTCGGGGGGGGGGGCTGAGGTCATAAAAATTTTGTATCGTAGTGACGAATGTCAAACCTCATGGCTTATATAAAGCAAAACACTTTAACTTTACAGTCTTTCCTCTCCTGACAATAAGAATAGTAAAGAACACTACAGTACTTTCGATAATTTAATAAAAAATACAATGAAATAGCTGGCCAAAAAATGTTTTTGACCGCGCCAACGCTACAAGTGCAAGTGGAATACTAGAAAAGTAGGAAAATTTTCAAGCCTGTCAAATCAGAAAGCAATGTTGTCACGATTTTATTACTATTCTTTTAAAATGAAAATTAAGATCAAACAGTTGTAGTAATTTGAAATTAAATCAAGAATTTTGGTTTAGCTCTGGGGGAGGGGGGGGCTGCAGCCCGATAGCCCCTCCCCTGGATTCGCCACTGGTTTGATGTTATTACGTCGCATATAAAAGATTTATTTTGACATTTAAATAGAGCAAAAAAATTTAAAGTGATGAAACAGAATTGTATTTTATTTTATTTTAGTCAAAGTTTGGGAGAAATAAGCTCAGTGCATAAAATATGAACGCCATGAAAAGGTTTCTAAAGGTCGCTTAACGGTATAAACGTGAGTGAGATACATAAACAACGATAAGAAAGAACACACTCAGCAGAAAACAAACTATCACGAATATCGCTGAACAATTCAAATATAGTTTCCAATTAGATTTCTATCCAAGGTTCTTGATAAAACGTTACAAATAAAGAACGGCAACCCCTGACATTCAGCCCATGTAAATATAAAATATCTCTATATCTCTTATTTGTCCTCTATCTATCTTGATTTAACACATCAAGATAACAAGACGTTAATATTCAGAATAGGCTTATCAACAAACATAGAGTGGCAATTAAGAGAAAGGAGAATGATTACTAAGTGAACCTTGACGCGTTAAACTTTCCTTTCATGTGATGATTTGTGATTCTTCTTTATCTTTTAAAGTTCCCTTCCTGCAGTCTAGTGCAGTTCAAAATTACGAGGTCTGTCGATAAAATAGCCGTCGTGTTGCTTCAAAACGGGACGTTAATATAACCTAACCTTAACCTCCTGCAATCTGGCTGTGATAACATTTTTCATTTCACTTTTAATTTGCAAGGCAGCTATTCTAATATTTCGGTTAAACCACAGCTTTCCATACTGTGGATAACCATCCTAAGTGGGATAAAATAAAAAAAAACATTATACATTCATTTAAAAAATATAAGTGTTCGACTTGAACGAAAGTCTCTAGAATACCGACTACGTGCGGAACGTTGAAAGGACTGTAAGTTAGTTTTTTTTAATATTTTAAAAATAAAAAAAGCTAGAATAAAACTATAAATAAGAAAAAATCCCTGTCGAGAAGCCGAAGGCGAATATAGATTCCGTTTATCCGGATAAGGAAAATAAAGTTTCATTCCCTATATTCGCCATTTAGTCCTGTAATTTCATATTTTTAAAATAAAAAAAAGCTAGAATAAAACTATATAAGAAAAAATTGTCGAGAAGCCGAAGGCGAATATAGATTCATTTATCCGATAAGGAAAATAAGTTTCATTCCCTATATTCGCCATTTAGTCCTGTAATTTCATATTTTTTAAAAAAAAAAAAGCGAATAAAACTATAAATAAGAAAAAATCCCTGTCGAGAGCCGAAGCAGATATAATCTGTTTATCGGATAAAAGAAAATAAAGTTTCATTCCCTATTCATGTTTAGTCCTCTAATTTCATATTTTAAAATAAAAAGCTAGAATAAAACTATAAATAAGAAAAAATCCTGTCAGGAAGCCCAGAAAATATAGATTCGTTTATCCGAAAAGGAAAATAAGTTTCATTCCCTATATTCGCCATTTAGTCCTCTAATTTCATATTTTTTAAAATAAAAGCTAGAATAAAACTATAAATAAGAAAAATCCCTGTCGAGAAGCCAGGCGAATATAGATTCCGTTTATCCGATAAGAAAATAAAGTTCATTCCCTATATTCATTTACTATCTGTAATTTCACTATTTTAAAAATAAAAAAAGTAAATCAAAACTATAACAAGAAAAACTCCTGTCAGAGCCGAAGGCAGAATAGATTCGTTTATCCGGATAAAGAAAATGTTTCATTCCTATATTCTGAATTTAGTCCTTAATTTCATATTTTTAAAATAAAAAAAAAGCAGAATAAAACTATAAATAGAAAAAATCCTGTCGTAGAAGCTCGAGGCGAATATGATTCCGTTTATCGATGGAAAATAAAAGTTTCATTCCCTATATTCGCCATTTAGTCCCTGTAATTTCATATTTTAAAATAAAAAAAAAGCTAGAATAAAACTATAAAATAAAAAAAAATCCCTGTCGTGAGCTAAGGCATGATATAGATTCCGTTTATCCGGATAAGGAAAATAAAGTTTCATTCCCTATATTCGCCATTTAGTCCTCTAATTTCATATTTTAAAATAAAAAGCTAAGAAAAAACTATAAATAAAAAGAAAATCCTATCGAGAAGCGAAGCAGAATATATTCATTTATCCGGATAAGAAAATAAGTTTCATTCTATATTCGCAATTTAGTCCTCTAATTTCATATTTTTAAAATAAAAAAGCTAGAATAAAACTATAAATAAGAAAAATCCTGTCGAGAAGCCGAAGGCGAATATAGATTCCTAGTTTATCCGATAAGGAAAATAAAGTTTCATTCCTATATTCGCCATTTAGTCCTTAATTTCATATTTTAAAATAAAAAAAGCTAGAATAAAACTATAAATAAGAAAAATCCTGTCGAGAAGCCGAAGGCGAATATAGATTCCGTTATCGGATAAGGAAAATAAAGTTCATTCCCTATATTCGAATTTCATCCTTAATTTCTATATTTTAAAATAAAAAAAGCTAGGAATAAAACTATAAATAAGAAAAAAATCCCTGTCAGAAGCCGAGCGAATATAGATTCGTTTATCCGGATAAAGAAGAAATAAAGTTTCATTCTATATTCATCTGAGTCCTGTAATTTCATATTTTTAAAATAAAAAAAAAGCTAGAATAAAACTATAAATAAGAAAAATCCTGTCGAGAAGCCGAGAAGAATATAGATTCCGTTATCCGGATAAGGAAAAAAAGTTTCATTCCTATATTCGCCATTTAGTCCTGTAATTCATATTTTAAAAAAAAAGCTAGAATAAAACTATAAATGAAAAAATCCCTGTCGAGAAGCCGAGAGAATATAGATTCTATTTATCGGATAAGAAAATAAAGTTTCATTCCCTATATTCGCCATTTAGTCCTCTAATTTCACTACTTTTTTAAATAAAAAAAGCTAGAATAAAACTATAAATAAGAAAACTCGTCGAGAAGCCCCGAAGGCGAATGATAGATTCATTTATCGGATAAGAAAATAAAGTTTCAATCCCTTACTCGCCATTTAGTCTATATAATTCATATTTTAAAATCAAAAAAAAGCTAGATAAAACTATAAATAAGAAAACATCGTCAGAAGCCGAAGCGAATATAGATTCCGTTTATCCGGATAAGGAAAATAAAGTTTCATTCCCTATATTCGCCATTTAGTCCTGTAATTTCATATTTTTAAAATAAAAAAAGCTAGAATAAAACTATAAATAAGAAAAAATCCCTGTCGAGAAGCCGAAGGCGAATATAGATTCTGTTTATCCGGATAAAGAAAATAAAGTTTCATTCCCTATATTCGCCATTTAGTCCTGTAATTTCATATTTTTAAAATAAAAAAAAGCTAGAATAAAACTATAAATAAGAAAAAATCCCTGTCGAGAAGCCGAAGGCGAATATAGATTCCGTTTATCCGGATAATTAAAATAAAGTATCATTCCCTATATTCGCCATTTCGTCCTCTAATTTCATATTTTTAAAATAAAAAAAAGCTAGAATAAAACTATAAATAAGAAAAAATCCCTGTCGAGAAGCCGAAGTCGAATATAGATTCCGTTTATCCGGATAATTAAAATAAAGTATCATTCCCTATATTCGCCATTTCGTCCTCTAATTTCATAAGAGCTGGAGCTATGAGAATGAAAGAGGATGGAAGCGAATGCAATTGATGAGTGCTCTCCAACGAGGTTTCACATGCTAAGGTTTATAGGCAGTCGAAGTCAGGAGTTGAAAATAACTTTTCATCCCATAACTTTTAAGCTATTACAGCCATAGAAAAATTTACAATACAAAACTTTTCGGTGCGATGAGACGGTAATTCGCCTAATTTGAATTATCTTTCTATCTTTCGATCCTATAAGTGTTATGTAGAAATGAAAATTTCAACCCCCCACACCATTTCCATCCCCTTTAAGCTAGAAGGTCCTGAGCTGGCTGATACTGTCTACCATAAATGTTTCGTTTAGGCAGCGTAGTTACATCGCTGGAAAGCGCGCGGTTTTTAAAATTATTTATTACTATTATTTATTTATTATAATTAAATTAATTTACATAAAAAAACAATTACAGTTAAAACAATCTCAATTGAGATGGTGATGTGCTCTCGTTGATTCATGCAACCAGTATCTGGAGGTATATACCTACAAACAGATTTTTGAAAAGTAGATATCCAATTTATCAAATGTATAAACAATTAGCTTACCAGCATTTTTTATCTTTATAATAAGCGTCCTGGATAGAGACAGTAATTCCGCATCCTGGCACCAATCTTTTCAGCGTTGTATCTTCAAAAGGTAAACATTGTGGTAGTATTCTTGAATATGGGATCGAGCGTAACCCGCCTGGAAATAAGAAAATGTGGAAATTGTGAAATATCTATTTCTTGAATACGTAAAAAAAGCTTCTAAAGATAAATCTAAATATAATTCCATAAAACATTGTTAAAAATAAATTTTGGTGATATATTCTATTGAAAAAATTCCTTTGAACAAATGCATTTAAGAGTAAAATATTCAAAATTGGATTGACCACTATCGTTTACATTTTCCATTTGCGATCATTTTTCTATCGTAAAGAATTTATGCTATCCCATTTCGTACAAAAATATTTGCGATGGCCCAGAAGTCTGAAAATAAGTAAGAGAATGAAGCGTTAATTAGTGACAACTGCAAGAAAATTTAATTAAAAATAGTTGTTCTCCATTTAATGATTATATTAATGATAATTTAAAAAGTTATTAATTTAAATTAGTTTATTCTATCAACTTATGGTTTAATAATTAGATTTAATAAAATCTTTTAAGCCAAGATGATTTCCTTAACTATTTTTGCTTACAAATGGTGAGAAATCTGAAACAAGAAGGCTCTGCGAAAGTTTTCGCGCCATTGAAATTATCCTCCGCCTTCCTCTTGGGATCTCGACGCGCAGTTCAAAAAACCCTGCTTTACCTGCTGTGGACAAAGGTATTTATCCCATCACATAATCGACGAGATAAAGAAACTGTATCGTTTGATATGGTAGTATAATGTTATATTAACGCTCGACTTCCCACGATAAGGCATGTTTTTTGTGTTTTGTTTCGTAATATAGTGAAGAGAATAGAGTATGAATACTGTACAGCTACCCTCTGATCGGTTGAGTCTAAGCTTTGGTATAGACCTATAATATTGTTGTTAAGACCATATACCAAATTTCATTTTACTTATTGCGTTTTTGAGTTATGGTGTTCGTAGACATATGGACAGACATACCAACAAACAATCTACCCTTTGACCTATTTCTTCCAACATTTAATACAGATCTACAGCTTTGGAGTGGAGACCGCACACCCAATTTCATCCATCCGTTCGATTTTCGATCAAAATCCGTGGGTTCTTGAGATGCTAAGAAGCATCAACACCCAAGTCAAGTGATGATGCAACATCACGACCGTAACCGAGGCGATCTTGCGACCCTGCCATAACTGCTAAAGCTGCGCACCCCCCCCCCCCCCCCCCTTCAACTACGTGCTACATTTTTGTTGATTTTTTCATCCCCTCTATGATCCCTCCTCCCAAGGAGTGTGGTGGAGCCGGAATGCACCGAAACGGCGTTCCGGCACTGCTTTCTAATTTTTTAAATCGCCGGAACGCCGTTGCGGCACTGCATTTTTTTAGAAGAAATTAAGAAGAAGAAAAAAATGTAAGATACCTCCTGAAAATAGCGCGGTCTTAGTCTAATCTCTACCCTCGAAAATATGATGAATATTTCAAATTAATAAAAGCAAGAAACCTCTGGCGAGTGGTCGTGGGAAGGGGGTAAAAGCAATAAGGTTGCATAAATTGAATTGTATTTTATGTTCCGAACTCATGATATTTTCTGTATTACTTATCAACTATCCGCCCTCGGGCGGGCTCGTGGCCAGCACCCACTTTGCTCAGCACTACCCCTGCTACCTCGCTCCTTCCAGACTCTCAGCCGCTACTTTTTCAGTTTTAAATACTGCATGAAAATCAGCGGAACAGATCAGAAAACCATAGTAGATTCCATATTCTTTGTAGACAACAGATTCCTTTAAAATTGTAAAATCCTTCGATAAACCTCATCTAATTGTAATGTTTTGTATAAATTTTTCACGAATTTCGGCATAAAAGTCTTCAGACCCATAAATACAGAATGAAATCGCTCTAACTAAACAGTTCCCATCACCTACAATAGGTATTTTACAATATTTTTGTCACGTCATTGTGATGGAACTGTTGGGATCTATGTACAGTCAAACCCCGTTATAACGAACCCTCAAGGGACCGACTCAGATGTTCGTTTTAACCTAGGTTCGCTGTGTCCGTATTTGCAAAAACAAAAAAAAAATGCCCTAACATATTAAGAGACTGCTTCTGTACTATACTTTTTAATAACATAATAATTTCATTAGTAGTTACGGACAAACCAAGTATTAAATAATATACTCAATAATAAACAAACCTTTACCTTTTTTACTTATTTGCTAATCCACTACATTGAAAAAAGATGTTATTTTTGGTTGAAAAGTTTTCGTTTTTATATATACAACTCATCAATTTTTTTATCCTCTATTTAAACAGGTTCACAACATGTTCGTCGATGTTTTCTGTGGCAAAAAAATTGTTCAAAACGTTTTTGCATCTGCAATTGAAGGCCATGGTTCGTCTTGTTCTTCCTCCATATCTGAAGACGAATCTACAATAGAGTTATTTTCTTCATTTACTAATGCCACGATATCTTCCTCACTCACTTCTCCAGATGTAATGACATCGTCGTCACAACATTCGAAATGTTCGATTTCATTTTGCGAAAAAACATTCCCTCCGTGCTTTCTGCTCCGATAGAAAAAGCTTTTCGCTTGCCAACGTTAGCCATGATCACTGAAAAGTTCACAGAATAAGCTAAGCAATTAAACAAAATGGCAGAGAAAACACGTGATTGCTCCCAGGTCGTCTGACCAGAAATCCCCCCCCTTCCCTGGTTGACACCAGGCCAGGTGTCCACCGGGGAGAGGAGGGGAGATAGAAACTGTAAAGAGCCTGTTGTTCCTTTGTCCCACTTGTGGGGTTAGCAGTGACTCTAACAAAGGTACAATAGGCGAGGAATGTGGTCTCTAAACCAGAGTATTTCATGCAAAAGGGGTAACTCTTGTAGAAGTTGGGTTGACTTGAGCACAATAGTAAAGAATGCCTTTTTGGGCAAGTGAAAAGTTTGAAGTTTTAGAAAATTTCAGTTCGCTATAACCGAGTCTCTAGCGTTTGCTGTTCGTTGTAAACGTATGAAAATACATTATTAATATAGGGCTTCAGTCGGGACCATGTGAAAGGTTCGCTGTAACCGAGGGATCGTTATATCCCGGGTTCGCTATATCGCGGTTCGACTGTATTTAAAATAATATGGTAAAACCCTCAGAGATTCGCCAGCAACAACCTCCCGACAGATTTCAACAATTTTTATTTCATATGAAAGTTTATGACGTCTAGATAAGTCAGCAAAGGTCGTCTGCCCCCCATCAACCCCCATTTTCGAACGAAATCGAAAAAACATATAGAGAATGTATGGTGGAGAAATGTTTTTTCTATTTCGTTCAAAAATGAGGGGTGTCGGCAGGCAACCCTTGTTAACATATTTAGACGTCATATCCTTTCAATTAAAAAAAAAATGTCGAAATCCGTCTGGTGGTTGTTGTTGCTGGCGAACTGTCCAAAGGTCTTTCCCCATATATTTCGATCGAGTGGTTGAGGCTGGCGGAATCGGTGAAGGGTTTTTCTTCCAAATTATTTTAAATATATAGATGTCATGATTTTACTTTTACATTTCTTAATTTTAGTATAAATCGAAATTAACAGAAATTTTTAAAGAATTTTTCTGTAGCAATTTCATAATATTCACGCTTTGAACTACAATACGCATTATGATCAAAAATAAAATAATTACTGTAAAGTGATGACATTTCATTATTTCAGTACCGAGATAAAATAATTATACATTTCAAATGTAAAAAATTTTATTATGAAGTAAGCCCTACTTATCCCCCATCACCTTTACATATTCCCCCAACAATATCATCCAGTAGCTCAGAGCGTGCTTAATTTACGATTACACCACTGCCCCCCCCCACCCCACACCGGAAACACAATCTTCCTACATTTTTTTTTCCTTTCACAGATTTGGCAAATTTTATATTCTCGTATATAAAAAATTCTCGTCCGGCACATCAACGGTTGTAAGGTGAAGGGCGGTTACTAGCCATCTATAGGCACAACAACTGACAACTATCGAAATTTTTAATCAAACACAGAAGGCTTATTCTTGAATTCTTTTTTATTTGCATAGCGTATTGTACAAATATAACTCTTAAACCTTGTTTTTTTTTTTTCAACGAATAATTTTGCACCCCTTCTGCCTCCGCCCTTGACGGGGGCCAATCGAGCCACCCCCCTCGGTACTGCGCGCCATGATAAAATTCCCCGGAAAACCAATTCAGCGTTGGTTAATCTAGGTCAGCGAATCCACGGAAACTCTTCCCATCGCCTTCTTGTTGTTTTGTTTGAAAAACGTTTGAAAAAAAATTGTCTTGGCTTAAAATATATCACTAAAATTTGCTTAGTAACTACTTTCGAATGCACTGCTTGGCATTAATTAACACTTCATAATCTTAATCATTTTTTTATATTTGAACATAACAAAATTTTTCTGAAGGAATATTGATCAATGGGAAAAGTTCAGGAAGCGTTGCTCTAAGTCAAATTAAATTCATGGTGCAGAAAATCTTGAGAGCGCCTCTCACTCGCTGCGGGCTATAAGCCATACCTCAAAATTGAAGTACTGACAATCATCTTCTGGAATATCAAATAATAAATGGTTGCCATAATTGGAAAAGATACACGCTTTTTAAATGACTATATGAATGATTTTAAGTAAAATCTCAAATAAATATTTTTCAGAATGAAATTTTAATTTTGCGTTAAATACCTGCACCAAAATGCCAAGACCATGGTCGGTGATTCTTAGAAATCCCCTTCAATCCCTGTATTGCTAATTAAAGAATCTTTTCGCTCGGTTTAAAGAGTCCTTTTTACTGCAAGTATATATATACTTTTTTATCCCTTTCGTACGATATGCCGATAGTTCCCCATCCCCTCCCCCCAGACCGACGGATGTTTACGAGAAAGAATTATTCCTAACGGAAAAGGTGTGGCTTTTTCTTGCGAGAAACTGTCCTATTCAAGAGGACCTCCTCTGTGGTTAGATCAAAGCAGATACTGCACTGGGCTATCAGAATGCAATTTGTGAGAAAAAATATTCAACATTCGTTTGCTGTTCTGCAATATCAGGCGCTTTTCCTGGACGAGCAGTTGTCCCATTCACCAATAATGGCGTGAAATTCTTTTTCTTTTCTTTTTTTAATTTCTAGAATACAAAGAAAAATTACTGTAATCGTAGGGTTACTATGATTTTTTTCTTTGTTGAAATCCGGACATGCAGCGGGGATGAAGGGTCTTGGGATCTAAAATATTTTATCCCGAGCAACGCCAGGTATACCAGCTAGTTATAGTAATAAAATACAGAATTATTACAAAACTTTTAAGTTTCAGTTTACACTAGGCCTGGATACGGCGGCTTATCAATTATGGATGTAAACAGTGAATTTTCTTTCATTGGCTAATTCTTAGGACGTCGACTTTTTCGAATATATCGGATGTTCTTTATTACAATCAAATTTCTCTCTCGCCGCATTCACTGGCCTAAATCCGGACAGTAGTCCGGACGTGAGCTTGAAATCCGGACGTATGGCATCCTTTGTAATAGTCAAAAAAATTAGGCCTAGAGATTTAGATAAATATCCACGTTTTAGACCTCTCTGAGACAAATAAAAAAAAATTAAAATTCGAAATCATGTTTGTCTGTTGGCAGGGCCGGATTATTAAATAGGCAAAGTACGCAACTGCCTAGGGGTCCCGTAATTTTGAAGCTCCCTAGACACTGATTATTTTATTTATTTTTGCATTATTTTCAATTTAATTTAATTTTATTTTATGCTTTCATTGGATTTACACGAGGAGGGCATTCAAATTTATTCAAACTAAAGTCAAGGATCGTTTAAATTTCATAACATCGTTCTTAGGATTGTTTTCGTGTTTTCAAATTTATTTGCAGATCAATGTGATCCAATTTGTTTTACAGCTGGCACAAGTCAACAGCCCTAGAAAACATCGCATTAGGAATATTCAGATAGTGTTTTTTAAAAAAATGTGTTACTCTTAACCCTTCATTTCCCGACGGTACTTAAAAGTACAGAGAGTGATGACTACGGGCACGCGCGTGACTGTCTCGACACAGCCTGAGCGGTTAGGAAGGGGTTGGAGGTTTCCAAAGAGGACGCTGGGCCTGTAAGAGTGGCTGTGGTGTTCGCAGATGAAGACAAAAATTATTTTTTTTGAAATTATTTTTAAATTATTTTATTTAATTAAAAAAATTTTCGTCTTTCTTGGGGTTATTCTGCATTAAAACGTATCTAATGATGCCAAAATAAAATTGGAAAGTTACTGGTAGGTTAATTCGGAAAATAAATGGTTAATTTCAATTTGTTTTTCTACACGAGATACCAAAACCAACTCTCTTGAAGGCGTCCCGGCATTAATTGTGTTGTTATCTCAATTTCTCATAACATTCGTTAATTAAAAATTGATTATATTGAGATTAAGTTAAAATATGTTTAATTTAGTTGTCTAATATGTCTAGTTTTGGAAGTTGACGTACTTTGGTCCAGAACAAGATCTGTTTTGCATCATTTTGTGAATTTATCGGCATCATTTTTCCCAACATTTTATAGACTATAAATTTTGTGTTTGTTTGCTGGCATTTACAATTTTTTTCTTATTACTTTTATTTATTTATTTACTTATTTTTACTTTTCAATTCTTGGAATTCTTTTTCTTTTTCATATATATTTGGATCAGACCCTTTTGTTTTGTTGCGAATTATGTGTGTTTTTATGTGTTGTGTAATATTTTGTGTATTCGATTTTTGAATGCTTTATTCTTTTTTCATTTCTTCCCACCTTGTACAGCTTTTACTCCATTTCTCGTTATTGTCCATTTTTTTGTGTATATTTGACCAGTTATTTTGCATCTATAACTTTTTTAAAATTTGAATATGTTTCTGTTTCTGTTCCCCTTATTTATTTACTTCATAGAACCATTCATGTGTTCGTATGGATGTGACCAGTTTATTGTACATATATTTTTTTCCCCATTTTCTGTTTGGAATTTGCATTTCTTTCATTTAATTTGAAGCTTCCTCCACCCCTTTTTTGAGTATGTTACTTACTTCTGTAAGCCTTGTTTTGTACTTGTTGATGCGCAAGGAGTTTTTTCTCAAGAGAATGCAAAAATAAATCCGTCAATTAATTCACCGTCTGTCGAGAGAACATTCCGGTTGGTTTCAGTGCATGTGAAGACGATAACTCAAAAACTAACAACAATGACTAGATAAATGAAATTTGGCACGTGGTCTTCTGACCAAATGTTTGAATTGGTGTCGAATTTTGGATCTATTTAGTCGAAGGGGTCCAAAATGCACATTCGGTTTTCTTCATTATACTACAAATACGTGTCGAATTGTGTCTTAAAAAATCTTACATTAAATTTTAAAAAATCTTTCATTAATTAGTTAACACAAATTCAACCAAGTAATTAAATGTTTATGTTTTTGTTTCTTGAATTTTGGGATTATTGCAGTTAATAATTAATTTATTACCTAAATAATTTTCTTGTACCGATTTAAGAAAGAAAATATGGTCAGCCTACTGTACACAAAACGGATTAATTCATTGATTTGATAAATACCCCGTTCTTTTGAGAATACACAAAGGAGGATTTCAAAATACACGTTTAATGATATAGCCGTTTTCGCAGAGCGTCACGAAAAAGGATTCTAATGCCGATTTTCTCTCAAACTAATTAATCGCATTATAAGCAGTCCGTTGCGATTGACGGATTGCAGCTGGTTGAATTTTGTATGCTATTCTGGTCAATCTTATATGTGGTTTGCAGTAGTGAGCGTGAAACTCGTAAAATAATGGTTGATTCCCGATTTCAGAAACGGGGCATACCTTGCAATTTAGAGCCGTGATCAGATAACAAAGACGGCACCCTCCTCTTCCAACTTCCACACCACTCAAGCGGGAGAGCGTTGGGACTCTAAGAGATTTAACCTACACAGCTCCACAGATACGGCAGACCTTTGGATCGAAACTAAGACCGGATGTTCACGAATTCTCCGCTCCGCGCAAATTCGGCTGCACCGCGCCAAAACTGATCCTGTATGGATATCCATTTCAACTACCGGGCCATAAATGCTGAAATGAGACCGGTGTAAATACGTGGCTGAGGTTATCTCGCTCTAGAGGAAACGGAGCAGGCGGGGATTCGCGTATTGAAGGTGGGAGTAGGCACAGTAGGGGATAGGAGAGCCCGTAGTTGATGGGTTTGCGGTTTGCGCACAGTGGCTCATGAACGATCTACCTAAATGAATGGGTTGAAAACTGGAATGGTGTAGAGTGCAGCGATTGTGAATGGCGGGCTTAAAAATCTTTGTTCCCGAAATGGAACTCTGCTATTCGATCACTGAGGCTTCAAACTCAAGTTGGAAAACATATATTTATAACATTTCATACTTTCTGATTCATCTGCACTGCTTCTGCCCGAGTCATCTGCTAATAGAGGTTTTTCTTCCTCACTCATCAATTCTTCTTCCTCATACATTTTCTTGCTGAGAAATGTTCCCACCGAACTTATTCTATTCGAATCAAATCAACACTGAGATTTGATAGTCGCATATAGAGTCAATTCCTGAAATCAAAACTAATTATAGAAATAGGTTTATTTTAGAAAGCTAACAAAACAACGTACGTATCTTAAAACTAGGTCAAGGACAAAACACAAAATATAATATATTTTATGTTTTGTCGTTAACCTAGTTTTATGTTGTAATAAGAACGTAATTATGCACTTTATGGCTTATGGATGCTATTAGTAAATCTTAAATACCGAAAATCTGTTTTTATTAAATTTGTTAATAACTTTCTTAGTTTTATTTAATACCAAACCACGTTAAAATGAAATATTTTTCACAAACATCACAAATAGGGCTTTGTTGAATATGTCATAAGACAATCTTTTCGTTTTCGCTATTTAAATTGCATTACGATGACAACTGCACTATAAATAGATCTCGCAATTTGCACAACATTTTGAACCTGATTTATCTACAAACCATACGTAGAATTAAAAGATATTATCTGTTGCTGCAGATTTCCATTTATTGCTCAATGAGAACTAACTAAATTCTACTAATCGTTCATGTTTTCAAAATTTCATTTTCCTTGCTTTTGTCAACAAAAATTACACGATCACTTCAACTAAGACAAAGGTTATATAATCTTCATGTTTAATATACGAAGGCATCATTTGTACATAAAAACAACTGAGGTCTCAGAGAAAAAAAATACAGAACAAAATTACTCTCCGAGTCCTACCGGTACACTTTGGTCACATTTTAGAATGTGAAATCTAACTGAAATTATAAACAGGACTTTTTTATTACTTACTATATTATTTTTTATATTATTATTACTTCTAAATTTATCGTTAAATAATCCTTCAGCTTATTCTATACCGAAACCAACATAAATAAAACGAACACACTACTAAGTTAAAGATTTACTATCCGTATGAGTCTGACTCTAAAGCTACGTTCCGACGGCCTGTCTTTCCACGAGTTTCGTCCGCGGTTCACGTGACTCCCTGTCATCGAAACAGGAAGAATCGATGTGGCTCGTGGGCTTGTAAGTGCATTTGTTGTTTCCCGCGTTATGGCGGTAAATAGCTCGCACATCAAAGAGGCTAGACGGCGCCATTGCATTCGTTCACTCGAGCGCTGCCGAGATATTAGCAAAGCCACGAGCCGTAGAAACGGCGCGACTGTTCGAATTCCACCGACCGCAGTCCACAAGTACGAACCTCGAGCTACTCGAGGTTTGGCCAAGCCACAAGCCTTTGGAATATGGCTTTAGAAACGCTTTATTATCTAGATCTTTTCTGAGAGTTTATTTGTTTACTTGCTGGCAATTCTAAAATGATAGTGGTTGTATGAAGATGTATACCATTCTAGAACATTGGTTGAGAGTTATTATAGTTTACCTTTTAACCCCCTGACTGTGTAATTTTTTTAAATCACAATTTAGATGCAGCGTTTGAAAACGTGTTCAAATACCGTTGAGTCAAGAGAGTTGTTATTTATATGCGAAGATTCATTAGCATAATATGATCCAACGCTATAAAAGTACTAGGTAAACACATTAGCCTGTGAAAACCGCAGGAGACAGCAGAAAATAAAATATACCTGCTTCCAACCCGCGGAAATCGCGGGATACGCAGACAGAGGTTTAATATACAGTAGAATCTCTCTTAATCGTTGGCAACGGGCCCTCGTTGATACCTGACAAGAGATTTTCCAGATAATTTAATATATGTTTCTAAAACTTACTTATTCGTGTCTTCTTATAACATCTGTAGAAAGTGAGGAGCGCGAAGACCGTTTTTCAGTCTATTGGCCACAATTTTAAAAAAATAACATCAAAAACTGTGCATATTATTTAAAATTTAAAACACATACATGTAATTTCACATTTCTGAAAAACATAATTAAACATTTTAAACATATACAACATATATGTTACCGTTTAAGCTCGAAAGCTGTTAATGTGCGCATTACTCGGGTAATCTGCGTATTAACTGATTTATTCCATTAAGATGCGGAATCATCTACAAAATAAGTTTTCCCCACTTTACCTGAGTAGTGTGGGCATTAACGTATTTCGAATTGTTAATGTGCAAATTTGCTCTTTTATTTCCTTTCGCCCCCCCCCCTCCCCTTCCGCTTCATTGCTTCATTTGCTTGTCTCGGAAATCATTTGCTATGTAATACAAAATATCGCCAATTTTTTAGATAATAGCAAATAACAAGACGCCTAATTTTATCGTGCTTTTTGCAAACACATTTCCATAATTGAAACTGTTGTTAAAATAAAAATTAACGCATTGAACACTAAATACGCCAAAAGTGGCATTTTCCTTATCTTCTTATTTATTTTCTCTAGTCTTAGCAGAAGGTTTCAACAAAAAAATGGAGGAGATTCGAGCCTCTAATCCGAAACATTATAGCTTGATAATGTTTTAGGCTTGATTCGTCGGTTGAAATCTAGAACTTGGTATACACTCTTAAAACGGCTCCGAATCGCCAAAGCAAGACCTTGACTGCTGCACTTCATTGGCGCCATTAGCTTTGGCGACTTGGCGCCATTTTAAGAATGTGTGCCGACTTCTAGATTTCAACTGATTAGTCTGTCTTATTATTATTTAAAATTTACCCTTGTTTATATAACAACGATAGCACACAAAGAATGGGTTTCATATCGTTGCAACGAGCATGTGTTTAAATGGAGTAATTAAAACAATGAAAAGTACTATTGTAAAATGTACTTAAAAATATTTTTAAAAGTTTATTGCAATTAGACAAAAATATTGTATAGAAATTAAATTTGCATCACTGAAAGGCTAATATTTTGCATTTTAAAAAAGTGTAATAATGGTTTTTATGCAAACTGTTCGCCGTGAATATAATTTCATTTGAATCCTTTAAGCATAATTTGATATTCATGGTTCCTGTAACAAAGTAATTTTAAACTTCAAATTGTGATAGATATTTAACCCGTATTTTTTAGTGGCTTAACACATGTTCTGTTTATTGTCAACATTCTACCCTGACACTAATGGAGGAGTCAAGAAACTGTCCGTGGCATGTAGCAACTAATTGTAAGCTGTCGGCGCCAATTCCACTTTTTTATCCCTCATGCAAAATTTATATTTGATTTCAACATAAAAATGACGCGGCACATATAAAAAGAATTAAAACATAACAGCAATAATCATTCAGCTTCATGAATACATTTCCTGGTATATTTACAATCTTAGAGGACTTCCAGAAAAGCTGGTGAAATAAAAAAAGGAAAGGAAATTCATTTGGATATTGCCTTTGCTTTCAACAATTCAAGAGAAACACTCCAATAAATATTTGTTTAAACAACAAAAACTGTTTGAATTTCATTGTAGCAATGAAAAGTATTGTTGTAAATTATGCGCAAAAATATTTTTAAAAAATCATTAAAATTAGAGAAAAAGTTTTAAAGCAACTTAATTCATACCATTGAAAAGGTAATTGTTTGCCCCTTCAGATGCTGTAAAAATGATTTTTGTGTTGTAATTTTTTCTGATGTTATTAAAGAGAAACATCAAAATTTTGCTTAATTTTTTATTATTTGAAATTCTAATTGAAATAAAAAAAATGGCTCCGAGGTGCACATTCCCACCCTCCAAAGTATGTTTGTGCCAAATTTTGTAGCTCTAGATCCAGCGGTCTGCCCTGTAGAGCACCAACATATACACACAGACGCGCATTCTCCTTTATTAGTAGTAGATATGTTCCGAAGTTTTTAAGGAAAAACGTCAAAATTTCGATTAATTTTTCAAAAATCTGACTAAAATTTTAGAAAACCCTCTCTTAGTGAGCACCTACTACTGAAGAAGTAACTATTTGCCAACGTTCTACCAGGTAGAACGTTTTGAACGATTTTTGCACCATGCATTTCGGAATTTACAGATAATATACCAGCCTATAAGCATGGTCATGTTAAAAAATTTCTTCGGTTGGACTTAAGGACACGCTATGATCCCATCACCAAATTCGCACAACTTTTTCTAACAGTTAGGTCTTGACTGTGTTAAATCTAATACAAATTGGCGAGTAAGCGCTTGAAAAAATTCAAGTTTGGCAGCAGTACCGTTTTCTTGAGACTAGTGCTTTTAATTTTCTATACTGAATTCAGTAACCTAACGATTTGTTTTTATTCAGTGTTAAATTCAATAAATAAAAAAACTGTGATTCTTTAAAAGCATAGTAAATAAAATGAAGGTTGAAATCTAGAAGTTGGTACACGCTCTTAAAACGCTGCCAAATCGCCAATGCAAGACGTTGACCTCAAGCATGTCATTGGAGCCAAATCGCCAAAGCTATATGCAGGTATTACCTGTATTAGCATGGCGATTTGGCGCCATTTTAAGAGTGTGTACCAACTTCTAGATTTCAACCGGAAACTTATATAAAAAATGGGAACAGCTTTGATATACGGGTTGAAATCTAGAATTTGGTACACACTCTTAAAATGGCGCCAAGTCGCCAAAGCTAATACAGGTAATACCTGCATATAGCTTTGGCGACTTGGCTCCAATCATATGCTGGGGTCAACGTCTTGCTTTGGCGAATTGGCAGCGTTTTAAGAGTGTGTACCAACTTCTAGATTTCAACCGATATACGGCATCACTGGCGATAATCTTGTATTGGCGACTTTTGGTCGCCTAACCGAACATCGTATCGTTAATTCGCCAAAACAAAATATCGTCAATGGAGTCCTATATTGAAGCTGTTAAAAAAAGTCACCAAAACAAAATATCGCCAATGGAGTCCTATATTGAAGCTGTTAAAAAAA
>BGPR01000107.1:1212607-1312992 GCA_013235015.1 Araneus ventricosus | reverse complement strand
AAACAAAATATCGCCAATGGAGTCCTATATTGAAGCTGTTAAAAAAAGTCGCCAAAACAAAATTATCGCCAGTGATGCCGTATATCAAAACTGTACCAAAAAAATGTATTAAACCTAAATAAAACGTTACTCACCACATCAATACTGAAAAAAGCGTAAGAATCGAAATTCTACTGAAATACTATATTTAATTAGTAAGCAGTTTTGAAGAAAAAGTAAAACTCTTTACGATATCAAATACACAAGTTGCAAAAATTATTTTGTTTACTTTAAGTTGAAATTTGCAGCACGTTAAAATTTATCCCGTGTAACCACAGTAATTTCAAAAGATAAAATTAATATTTAAAATATATCTTTATCAGAAACAGAAATGGGGTCACAAATTCAGAAAACAGTAATTAACCTTTTTACTTTGTAACAGTAATTGACGTTAAATATATAATTAGCTATATTGTACAGCTTTGAAAAAATACATATTCTATTCTTTGTCATTAATTTCATGTCGAGACATGTTGATGTTCTTCCTTTTCCGCTGAGAACCGTCTTATTCACTTAACACATCAAAAAGACATACTGAGAAGAAATCAACACAAAATAATAAAATGTTTTTAAAACCACGTTCGTTCGTTCTCCGTAATGTACTAAAAAGTGAAAATATTATTTTTTTTATTAAAAATCTTGAGATCAAGACAAAATCGTTAAAGCATGAGACTCTGATGGAAATATTCTAAGTAAACTGAAATTTTAATCACATTTATAATACAATTTTAATTTTTAGTGAATGTTCAGGAATTTTCTTTCTTATGATATTCATTGGGGCTTAACTTTCTTATAGCAGTTTTCCAGCGCTTCTCACTCTTACGATTTCATTTTGACCTCCAGATTTTTGACAAAAATTTCTTTCCTTCTTTTAGTACACTAATAAAACTGTATTTTTAAAATCTTTTATTATTTTTATTATTTCAATTTTTAATCTTTAATGTATTTCAGAATTCTTTATTAGAAAAATTACTAACCTTGTAATCAGTTTTTCTCACATTCACTACCAGATGGCACTTTTCAAACGGAATCGAAATTTAACTAAAATTATTCGATTAACTGATAACCACGTTCTGAATTAGATTCTTTCTCATTAGAAATACACAACTTTATAAAATTTCAGAACCCTAGAACACCAGGAAGAAAATATATAACAAAATTCAAGCTTTACAAGCATGAAAAAAGTTGAATAGAAGTAAAAACTGAGGAGTGTTCCTCGTCAACTTTCTCGTATGCTTTCACTTAAAGAAGTAATTTATAGCTTGTAGCCAAAAATTATTTTGTCTATGTGCTAGACAAAGAATTGTCTAGATTAGCGTCAATAAAAATACTCTAAACGTATACAAGATTACTTTTTTCACTAGCTGATTTCGATTGTTGCCCTTTTTATTAGGTTGATTCTGTTATTTTCCGACGATAACTTCGGAAACTATTACCTGGAAGAAAACAATATATTTTTGTCATGTTAAAATAATAAAAAGTTATCCATTAAATTATTTCAGATTAATCATCAACGTATTATTTTCTGCGATTTCCACAATATTTTTATCATTTTAAAACTATAACCACGATAGCATTCACACAAATAAATGTATTTAATGTTTTCACCGTACAGAGTGACAATGTCTGTGTATGAATAAATATGTGGATATTAATACGGGGATGATGGCCTTTGCAGCTAAAAATCCCATAAGCCCCTCTAATCAGTCAATCAGTGTGGATATTATTTAATGTGAGTGAAAACGTCTTGCAAATAAATAATTAAAAATGTAGGAGTAAGTAAGTGGGGTAAAACCGGGTAGCTGAGGTTCGAAGGTCTGTTGGGGTTAAAATATTTGACATAGAGCTTGTCAAATTTTATTACAATATTCATTGTTCATCGGAGTACAATATATCTTCCCAGAAAAGTCATAGAGGAGAAGAAAACAAATAAGAATAAAAAAGGAAGTACGAATTTTAAAATAATTTTAACGAGTTCTGCAACTCTGCAGACCTAAAGGACGAGTCGCCACTGCTTTTAGGTAAAGCTTAATAGTACGCACAACGGGAAGAGCAAATAATTCTGTATTCTTATTCAATATTAGGCTATTTTCCTGTTGTACTATAAGTTGTCATTTTCTCAAGTTGTCCTTCCATTCCTTATCAAGTCGATAGTTGCAACTATCTTCAAATGAAACTGCAGTAACAGTATGTGTCATTGGAAATTTATTTTCAATCTGTGATGATTGGCTGATATACTACTTGACAAATATTTTCATTTAGCTGTTTTTCTGTGATGAATAGATTTGCATTTCTGCAATAAATATCTCCATATAAATTTGTGAGCAGCCCCTTTAAATTTAAAAATTAACATATCTCTGTAAGTTTTACAGACAGAATTGTGAAACTTAGTTTATGCATAGATGAGTATAAGAGGGGCATTTCACTCACTGGCACTTTTGCTCTATGGGGCACGTATAAAAATTTAATTTTCTTAACTTTTTATTATCAATCCCCTTGGATATCAAAGTATTTTCATACAAATTCTTTCCTTATTTGATGAAACTTTGTAATTGGAAGTATATGTCTAAAATCAATATTTAAAGAAATAAACGCTTATTCCACCTTTTTAGGAAACCCTGTGTAGATTCCTTGGACAAAGGAGGCAAAAGGTACTTTTAATATTTTTTTTTTAATAAATGGTGTGTTCCATGTTGACCTACAAAGTATAAAGGAAAATCGAGTATGTATTTTCAAAAAACACGTCTTCGAGTTGACGGATTTGGTTCAGATCTGTGATTTAAGAATAATGACAACATGCCAGATTTCTTTTATCTAACTCGCTACGTTTCTGAGTTACCAGGCTCCCATACACACATATGAACAAGTAGACACAATTCCAAAAAGTGTTCTTTTATTTAGACTCAAGGAAGTAAAACGCGGACATTTATTAAAATTTCGGGGTCTAACTTTTTCACGATTACTGAATTTTCGGTATGTAGACTTCGCATATGAAAAAATAACCGACGGGAGTATTCTCTCCTCGACTTGCTCGTGTAAGGAATTAGACTTTATAGTTCAGGGGTGGCGAACCTTTATGTATCAACGTGCCATTTTTTCTAAAAAAATGTTTAATGAGGTCATATACGTGCCGTCAAATAGTACCATCAATGCTTCATAGTGAACTTTGTGATCGGTGGCGTGCCCAGAATATTGTGTCGCGTGCCATCAATGGCACGCGTGCCACTGGTTCGCCATCCCTGTTATAGTTGCTGTTGCCTGCGGTAGATGGTGCGGGACAAGACTGTTCCGTAAAGAGTTCAGTGGCGGTCGGACGGTAGTCTGGCTGGTTGTGTTTGAGAATGAAGAGGCTGATATGATTTTTGTGTGGCCATGATTCGAAATAATAAGAATTGTAATGCATAATTTTCTTATCTTTTATGTTAAATGTATTTGTGTGTTTGTCTATTTATGTCGTGCTAGTCCTGTGTTAATTAACTAAATAGAAAAGAAATATTGCCTAATTTCTCGGCTGAATTTTTATATGACACTACACTCGTACTTCCACAATATGGAGCGTTTTGTGTTCAGCTTCATCGTATAGTGAAAACAATCGAATTTATATTTTAGAACAGTGCATCTTTCCATAGTTCGATTAGGCCCAAAATTCGTCACAGATCTACAATTCTGATAGCAAAACCACATACCAAATTTCATTTATCTACTTCAGCAGTTTCCAGCCTTTCGTCCCTCTCGCACCCACCCCTTGATTAGTATTTTATTTTTGTGTACTTCCTACTGGCATACCCCCCCCCCCAATTAATTCTTCGCACAAAGAAGTTTTTTTTAATAATGTTAAGGGCTTAGGTTAGCTTAAGAGTCAAACGATTCGAATTAGCTTAATATCACTTACGCCCAGTGGCGGCTCGTGAGCTCAGAAACGATGAAGGATGAAAAAAAAATGTTTATCAAGAGAATACAATTTTAAAATCTACTTTATCTCCAAGTAGACCAAATTTTTGAATTCCAAATCCAGATGTGAAATTTCCTGCTTTTCAAACAAAGTAAATAACCAGTATATGACATTTTCTATTAGTTTTCCTAACAAAAATTAAAGTGAATGTTGATGCGACGATTCCTCTGACGAAAAGTTATAATAATAATAGTCGGAGCTCCACATATACACTTCCCCTCCTTGCCCAGTTCACTCGATAACATTCTTTCAAAAATGAATATCAAATAACTCATATACAGAAAATTTATTTTTAAGATAATACATATTAAATACATTTTTAATGAAATACTCTAAAAATTTGAAAGTTTTAGAATAGTATTATTTGCTTGAATCTATCGTAGCAACACGAACCGAAAGCGAAACTCATAAACAGCCAATGAGATTGCAACTTGTGTGAGAGTGAGGAAAAAAAGAAAAATATATTAAAAAGAGCATCTTTCTTTCGTTCAGTTGGCTCCGTGCCAACCAGAGCTGTGTTGACTTTCAGCCCATAGCCTGTCTAAACTAAAGGAAGAAAGAGTTGCTTTTTCACTCCGGATTTTCTGCTCAGTGAACGGATTTTGGGGGGAGATTATTTTGCAGCTCAGCCCTGCGTCTCTCTTCGTTTGGATTCATTTTATGCCTCTTTTTCAATTTTTTTATTACTTTTTTGTATTTTCTTAAGTCATTGTACTAGAGTGGAAAAGTAAGCAAATAAGATTCAAAACGAAAAACACAAGTTTAAAAAATAATTTCAGGCGGTACTGCAGCCCTTATGGACGAGCCGCCACTGCTTACACCTATAGCTGGATGACGTTAAACGTTTAGTATTTGTTGCTGTTTCGTAGACGCCGCCGATTTTCTATCTAAAACGACATCATACAGGCAGATGATAAGAGATCTTTTACATTGAACTCGACAGAACAAATTCAGTGACCCCTAGCGCAAAGAAGTGTAATCGCTAAGGTACTGAAACGCAAGAAATTTCGCTCCCATGTCTTACATTTCAAAGTCTTCATCACGATCAGTGGCATTAAGGCATGACCTTGAATGTGCCATTCTCGGTAATTCCTTATCATATCAGCATTTCTAATAGTTGTCTGGCGATAGTCTCTAATCTGTCTCTTTCATTGTATTGCCATTGTTTGAAGAGGACTGAAAATAATCTTGCACAGCCTATGAAACTTTATCAGAGGTCCTGTAAAAGGAGCACGCCCCCTCCTCTAAAATTTTAAATTTCAGTGAAAATAGGAAATATAACAGACTGAATTGTCTTTTTAAAGGTACCATATAAAAAGCAGAGAAGCCTAACTTTCGCAGACTGTATCAAAATGTGTAATAATATAAACTTGAGTATATATGCTTTCCTTCGACATTAATTTCACTGTTTGTAACCAGGGACGTGGCGAGCGTCTCACATCTGGGGGGGTGTGAGATCCAAAAAATGCCGACTCTCATGATGAACTTTGCAGACTTAAAAGACAAATATTTTTATAGTGCCTAATATACATACATGTTCCTGCTGTGATGCATAATATCATTTTCAATGATGAGGACACGAAATATTTAACGTTTCAAACAAAGG
Source organism: Araneus ventricosus (assembly GCA_013235015.1). Lineage (NCBI taxonomy): Eukaryota > Metazoa > Arthropoda > Arachnida > Araneae > Araneidae > Araneus > Araneus ventricosus. Next base: position 1,307,395 of record BGPR01000107.1, on the reverse strand, counting down.
CAAAAGACATGCCTTCAAAAGTCACATTGAAAAAATAAAGACAAAATTTAGCTTAGCAATGGCATGATTTTATTCCCTCCTCGGTAGGAAATCCTAACTCTCGATGAAAAATAAACTCGTCCTCTATAAATCACTTTTGCGAACATTGATTAGCTGTGCTTTCCCAATGTATGTGTGTGGGTTCAACCCATCAGAAAAACTGTGAGCACTACAAGAAAGATATCACAAATGTCCTCAGAAACTAAAGTTATTCGTAAAGATCTGAAACTCAAAACCATTTGGGATTTATTTAAAATATAGAACTAATAAAAAATATTTGAACAAAATGGATAATAGATATTAACGAAGCCGCAAGAGAGATTCCGGTGCATGACCCTAGTATAAGAACAGTCGCAGAGCAAAGTTCTATTTAGAAGCACCCTCACCTTAAGACTTTCGGAATCGACATATAGCCTGATTTCTCCAATATAATCAAAAGAACATATCAACAATGCAGTATAATTTTATTAATATAAATTATTTCATTATCACTATAATTACTTTAAACTGAATTTTATTTCTTACCATCATTAAATTCAATTAATCATAAATAATACATTCTGATACATAAATAATATACATACATATAATATTTAAATAATACGAATAATAATCAATCATTGGGCGCTTAACATATCATGCCACTAACATTTATTCATAGATGTGGACAATAAAAAAATCACAGTCTGAAAGATCCCTCCTTTGGTCATTTCTTATTACTGAAATAATTATTGTAATTCAGGTATTTATAAATAAATATTATGAAAAAAACACATCAAGGTGTTAATTTTTTTTAAATATGCAAACAATAAAAATATCAATTTTATTAATCTTTAATTTTTTACATTTAAAATTTGAGAATTATTTTATTTAGAATCAAAAGTGAAATGTTTTTACAGAGTAGGTATTTGGCCAAATCATTATTCTTTATATCCCTAATCTCGATGTTAAAAAAAAACACTGCTTCGAAATTCAACTCATTTTGAATTTCCGTTTATTACTATTATATACATGGCATTCGAACGGAAAAAGGTTCTTTTATTCCTCATCCGAGTACTTGAAAAATCGCAAACATCCGCTGGTAATATATATGCATAAATTTGCAGAATTTTTTTTAGATCTATTAAAACAAATCATGTTAAATAAACAAATAATTAATGCAACAAAAAGCAATGTAAAATAATGAAAAGCAGTGCAACTTGACTAATTCGAATTTAATTTAGAAAATCTTTGTGTAAAAGTGAATACAGCATGAGAAAACGGCAATTTTAACTAAAAAAGGCAAAAAAAAATCTATTTTCAAAATTTACCACCTTTAATAAAGAATACATAATGAATAAATAAACAGTGTGGAATTTTAATTAACAAAATAATAATATTTATTTATTTTTTAAAAATAATGTTAATAAACTTACTTAAAGCTTAAATTTAAAATAATTCAAAAAGTGAGAAACATTTAATTGCTGTTTTGATTGGATTCTAGAGTGAATAAAGAACCTTAAAAAGTTATTTATTCACGATCGATGAGCATACAAAGTAAGGACGAAAGCAATTCAGAAATATAAAAGGATTTAAAATTTTCATTCTTGACATTTAAGTAAGCAAAATAAATTCGAATTACAGATTATATTTAGGCATTATGCCTATAGAAATATTAAGAATAGAGAAAAAATCGAATTACTTATGAATTCGGATAAAAAATGTTTGAATTAACCAAGTTCCACAATAATAATAATGATTTAATTCACCTATACTAAAGCAGGTTTGGTGTATAAAAGTCGCACTGTACTTTATCAATTACATTCCGCTTTCTGAATTGAGATTTCTTTATGTTGTCTTTAACTTTACTACTATTCAGGATAATGTCCATTCGAGTTTCCCGCCCAATAAGAAGTTAGGGGGTTTTGTGATGTAAAAACAACTGCATTCCCCCGATCATAAATCTGTCAGTCTACTTCCACCCCTTTTTTTCTCACGAATGGTGCAATTCGAAGACACCATGAAATTACAGGATTCTTAAACTGTCCTGCTCGCAAAAGCTTCCAGGGTTGGAAAAGAGATTATTTTGTGTATTTGTTTTCTTATGTGGTATATTTCAATGTTTCTGGGCATAATTATCAAGATTTTGGAAGAGAAATGCTGACATTTTACATAAGAGAAAGAACGTCCCCCAAAATGAGACCTAGATATATTTTTCTAGCATTAAACACACCGACGCACAAAAAATAAATAAATAAAGATGTTACAGAAAGATTAAAAATATATGAGATTTTTTTTTAAATCAAAAGTGAACATATCCATTTTACAAAGTTGGTTTTAGAAGTGGATATTTTTAGTTTTGCTAGAGAATTAAGAACTTTGGGTAATTTTACAAAGGGGAAAAAATAAGTTATGAGACAAAATTGAATGATACTGCACCCTCGTACAGTTGGGTACTCAGATGAGAAAATTGTAACAAAACGCTTTTTAGAAAAAAGCGTATATATTCACTTTTGTCAGAAAGCTCCTCATATGTATTTCTTCAAAAATATTTAACCTTTCATTTTTAAAGAAGCTTTTTTTATGACCATTTTTTCTTTTGAAATCTAGGGAATGCACATTTTTAATAGAGAAAAAGGAATACAAAAAGTTCCCAAATTTTATTTTTAAGCAATAATTTGTTGCTGAGGTCAGCAGCATAAGATTGTGACATTTCTTAAAATTCCTGAAACAGTTTAGCATTTGAATAATGTAATTATTATTAGCAGTCAACAAATTTGCGTATTTTAAGAAGGAATTCTCTCAGGATTGAAAATGTTTCAATGCAATCACTGAATGTTACTGCTAGTCAAGTTTCTTTCTGTATAAAAAAAATCGACAATAGAAAAAAAATTCATAGTAAAGTTGGAGAGAAAAGAAATCCATTCATTCATATAAGCTTAGCAAGGAAAGGTTAAAATATACACACCGAGTTAATATTTGTCTCCTGTTGTATAATAAATCGCATCATTATGGCTTGTATATCAAATTAACAGAATTTTTGTATAAAATATTTTTTTTATAAATATATGATGAAAGCTAACATACTAAATGAATGCTATTAAAAAATTGTTAGCATCTCTCAAAGTTTCTTAAATCAATATTATAAAAAAATTAAATAATTATTTATTCCTTTTTTATGTCGTGGAAAAATTTTCATAAATGTTTTCTTATACTTAAAAATATAACAATAATTATGCAAAATAAGCCCGCAGTAAACATTAAAATTTAAACTATTTTTTCATTTTTTGATTATTGTTACTCAATTCTTCTATCGAATTAATATTATTTTTTAAGATATTAAGAAAACATAGTATTGATATTTTCTCTTTTAACTCATCTTAAAGAAAAAAAGTAATAAAGACTTAAGATAGATGAGGATATTTACATTAAAAACTCTTTACTTTCTGACATGCGAAGTAAAAAAAAAAAATTATAAACGCCAAAAAAATTCGACATCGAGAGTTTGATGATTTTCTACATTAGAGTACCCGAATACGAAAAAAACATTTTCTGGAATTATATATGTCTGTCCCTTCGTCCGTCTGTAAACACATACCGATTTCGGTGTGTCGTCATTTTCTCGGCAATATCGACTTGCCGTGGTCCCCGATTCAGCGTAATAAAACTCGGCAGTTTCGGCCTTGTGTCCAAGGACTTGACCGGGGGACCAAACAGGGGGATGACACTTTTATTAGGGAGTACACTAGAAAATCTAGAGAAGAACACTGCCGCGCAGATGGGTAACGGAAAATTTCGGGATTTACAGAACAATGGCAGCTCGTTTCTTTCGTTGCTCTGAGAATTTATCTTTATTTATTTTACTACAGAAGGGAAAGTTTGCCCGAACCCCGGTCAGTTAACAATAGTCACGCCACGCATACCCCTGAACTCGGAGAACGGCTCCCTATCGGTGACATCAATGGTCTGCAAGAGAATTTAGAAACCAACTTAATAAATAAAAGTTCACTTTTTTTTTTTTGCGTTTCAATAAATAATTCTGCAAATGTTGTGGATGCGCAGAATAAAATAATACGTTCGATTACTTTTTCAAAATTTGCCGACTCATTTAGTCAATTTGCCGACTTCAGAAAAATCTGGGGGGGGGGGGGGGGCCCCCCCTACCCCCCCTTCGCCACGTCCCTGTTTGTAACAATGTTATTAAACTGCTTTTTATATGTGTCATGCAGAAAATTTAACCCTTTGCACTCGAGAGGTGACTCTCAGTTACCATTCTAGACGGTGCATTATTTTGACGTTTCTTGATTTCGATGGTTAAAAAACTACCTATAAGAAGTTGTAGAATAATTTTTCAGGAAAAACGAACTTACACAGACATATTTTTTACGTTCCAAAACAATAATATGAGCTCTTGTAAATCAGTGAATAATTATATATTTAATTACTTTTCCGAATGCGAAGGGTTAATATTTATATTTTTTTTATAGAACAGTAGAACATGCTTAATTGGAATCTTATTGCCTTTCTTATTATTGAAATTTAATTTAAAAGAAAATAAACTCATTCGAAATTAATTAAACTAGTTGGAACTAAATCTGATGTGGAAAACAAATGGGTTGCAGCACCCCTTGAAATTGTTTTAAAACCTTGTTTTTTCGTTCTTTATCTTTAGTTATTTTCCTTTTAGTCTTAATTTTTGAAGAGGTCGATAAACAACGAAAATGGAAAAAAAAATAATAAAAACGAAGAAAGAAACTGAGTCAATAAACAGGAGATACACAAGTTGGGGCTATTCACCGAAAAGCCTTCTAAAAATTAAAATTCGTTCAGGCCAGTGATGTGTGTGTGGGGGGGGGGGGGGTTTTTTGTCGAAGCGCACGGTCTCTACAGGCCACAATTCGTTCACTGTGCTGTGCAACAATTAAGCGACGCATCCGAAGACGAAAACCAAGTTTCCTCATATTGAGTTTGACTGCCTCGGGCTGCTCTAACCACAGCCCAGGTTTGGTGCGCGGCCAACTGAGGATGTTCCTATTTCTCCTTCCCATCCGAAGGCGGCCTTCCCTCGCTTGTTCTCGTTCGCTATTAATTGGTTATGGTTTCGTTTTCAATTTGCCCCGACGAAAACTCATCTGCCTTAACACAATTTCATTTTCTTTTATTAAAAGTCACTCAGCAAAAAAAAGATGCGTCGATAATTTTCTAAAATACAATTCAAATACGAGAATTGAAATGCGAAACTGTAACAATTAATTTCAGTGAATTTTCTTACTCAAAAAAAATTAAAAAAATTAAAGTATAAGCTCTTTGGGTATAAGCACTTTAGGTATAAGGTAAGCACTTAAAATGAGAAAATACATTTACGCATTATAATTTCGTCAAAATGAACTCAAAAAAGTAAAAAATAATTTTTCTGATTACAATAAAATGCATGGTTCGAATAAAAGCGTGGGCGCCTTCACCTTCTAGGAATATTCCATTTGTTTAAGGAAATATACACAAAATATAAGGTGCTATATAAGGCACCCATGCTTTTATTCGAACCATGCATTTTATTGTAATCAGAAAAATTATTTTTTTCTTTTTGAGTTCATTTTGACGAAATTATAACGTGTGAACGTATTTTCTCATTTAAAGTGCATTTTGAATAAAAGCTTATACCTTAAAATTTTTATTTATTTTATTTTCTACTTTTTAGTGACGGCTAACACGAATACACAGGACACATGTTAGGCATAGTAAACCAAATTCAATTATTGAATTCTCCAAATTCACATATTAAAATTATTATATACATATGTACAATTACATTTTTAAAATGATTTAATGACATTAACTTTCTGAAATATAAATCCGTAATATATTACGTGATAACTTACAATTATTATCAACATTGTAATAGAAAAAAAAGAGAATCGATCTATACAACTTTCTCTTTTTGATTTGAGTGCGAAACGTTTGGCGTACACGAAGTAAAAAAAAAAAAATCTACTTTCTGGTTGTTGGCGAATTCTAATAGAAAGTAAACCCCAAAGGCGTAGAAACACGAACTACGTCACTCATCGGTGCATTCCGGGTGTTGTTACAACCCTACGTAACGTGTGGTTACCACCTTTCAAACTTTATCACCCAAATATAGGGCTAAAATTTTAATATCATTTTGTTAGGTTTAAAATAAGTATAGGTTGCAAATTTTTTGCATAATATTGTATTGTCTCCGGAAACCCACCATTGTGCTAAATTTCAAAGCTGTAGCTCGATTGGAAGTGGGTAAGAAACCAATGAGGACAAGACACTCAAGTTGAATAAAAGCTTATAAAAAAACACCGCAATAAATTTCAAATGGATCTAGATATAGTTATGTATCTGGGAATAAACTCCAAAATGCTCGTTTCGAGATATAGCTGTTTCTGTAAAACATTACAGAAAAAAATTCTAACGCATTTTTTCCAAAATATCTCTTGCCTTATAAAGTAAAGTATCTATTGCCTTATAACTGCCTAAAACTGGAAATTACACAAAAGCAATAGTTTTCGGGAAAACTAGCTAATTTTTTAACTAAATTTTTTTGTCAACCCCTATACTCCCATGTCTTTTAGACGTATAAATTTTCCCCCAATCGCCGCCACTGTTCCCGACTGCATAACTGCCCCCCATTTTCAGAATGAAATCACTCTTACTTGATTGCAAACTGTTTTGGTTTACAGAACTAGAAACAAATACAAATTATTCATTTACTGAAAAACTGCAGCATTGAATAATACAGCATTAAATCCTGTAGATTAGAGGTAAAAAACGTAACTATGATTCTAAAGCAATTTAAGCCAAAAAAATAATGATTTAAAAGATCCACAAAAAATCTGCAAGTCATTTGAATGCTACCTCATATCAAATTGGGTGAAAAAAGTGAGGGGCAAAAAATTTATTGATACCTAAAAGTACCCAGGAGTATATGAGGCAAACAACAAAATTTAAAAAATTTGTTACAAAATTAGCTACTTTCCCGAATATTATTGCTGATTTTAGGATTTCTAGTTTTAAACAACTAAAAATAAATAAAAAATTTATTTTTCCCAGAAAAGTAGACGGACGACTGCCCCCTTACTCACTGCCACTGCCCCATATATATGCCTCAATATTTTTCAAGACAAGAATGCACGGACAGAACAAATATCTGCAACTGTAGTTAATTGTAAGACGATTAATACTTTTAACTACACAAAAAGTGGCAAAAGAAATTGTTACAATTTAACTGAAGAAGTAGATTAATTCAGTTGAAATATATATATATTTTTCTTTAATAAAATCATAACACATTTTTCACAGCTTTTAAAAATATGTGTTATTTTGAAAACTCATAAATCTGCCACTGGGCTTTCAAATAAATATTGGGGTAAACTTAACTTCTCACTGTGCTTGAAGAAAGATAGCATGGCAACATTCATGGCTGTCGAAGGGATTAATTTAAATGATTGATATTTTTGGAAAAATGATGAATTGATTGAAATGCTGGACTCATCCTTCAAAAAAGTTTATCCATTTATATATAAGCGTAAGAAATAAAATAATCTTAAAATGGATTTTTTTATATATATATATATATATATGTAATAATCTCACTTAATTTTATTTCAAATTCTAATATTATATATTTTAAAGTCTTAATGTATTCCAAAATCACTTTCTTAAACTCCAGTTTCGTTCCATTTCCCGCTCTGGAGGTATATTAAATCTCTCGTCTTGGCATATTTATCACTAAAAGAATATTTTAATCGTTTCCACGTGTGCACAAATCGCGAAATCAGCGACTCCTTGACACCATGCATCTTCCCTAAAACGCTTACATAATTTATCAAAAATAGCCAATATTACCTTCACTTTGATCATGTGTTATATTGTTATTCCCTTATCTGAGAGAATCGGGGATTTTCTGTACACTTTTACTTAAAACTTCAACTAAGATTTTGGTATGTCCGCCACTCTCCAAAATATTTTTATAATAACACAAATTGGTTAACAACTCAGCTGTTTTATGACTGCAACAACGAAAACATTTTATATATTTATTTCCCCACATAATTTATGCAAATTTTTGAGGGGGGAAAAAACCCTTCAAAAATAGAAATTTTAAGGCAAAAGTCATAAGGTATGATTGGGAAAAAAAATCATTTGCAGGAATTGCTGCTCTTCTTTACATGAATTTAAAATTTATCAGCAAGCACAAAGTGCTCATTAATTAAAAACTGAAAACACATCAGTTAATGGTTTTCAGTTGCAGATAAAATTTTAATATGCTAAAAATCTAAAATATTATTAAGGAAACTGAAGAATCCCAATTAGATTTCATAAATTAAAAGATTCTTTTCTTTCATTAACAGTGCTTATTACAAATAACAATATTTTACTGTTTAAGAATATACAATTACAATGGTCTCGTGATTATTAATTATCAATCTAAGCTTTTACGGCTCTATAAATATAGAGCTACAAAAACTGATTCTTAAATCATTCATAACATTTCAAGGTTCAACATTTTTGTGCTTGACTTCATATCATTATATAGGTGCCCCTATCTACAATTTTTATAACATTAAAAAACAAATGAAAAACAATAACAATCTCTAAATAATTAACTTTTATTCTTGAAAGAATTTTACATGAAATTACATAAATATAAAACGCAACATTATATTATAATAGTATTCTTGAATATATAATATAACATTTAATCCACGCTTCCCAGCTAAGGATATTTGCACTTTGAATCTAATGCAAAATCAAAGCTTTCTTCATTAAAATGATTTAGCCTGCTGCACAACAAAAGTACTTATCAATCTCTATGTCATCAGAACTGAAGTTTTTTTTTTTTTTTTTTTTTCAAGTATCTTGAAAAAAGATTCAAGGATGAAACTATTCCAAGAAGTTTTCAATTTGCTTACACGTTCCATCATAAAAAGTTTTATATATCTGCTTTCAATTTTTCATACACAATTATGTGAAACTGTACCATTTTGGTGAATGGTCAGGAGTTTCAGGGATGTAGTGGAGCTGGAATGCACTGCTTTTTTTACGAGACATAAATAAGAAAAAATTGTGAAAACGTCCTTAAAGCAGCACAATTTTTTTCATCCAGGGTAGAGCGTGTTGGCACTGTTTATTTTGCGACTACACCACAGAGGAGTTTCCAGCAATAATGACAAATTGACAGATAATACTAAATAAGAAAGAGTGCAGCTCACTACATATTCACACTAGGAAAAAAAAATTAAAACTTTCATATGCATTCAGTCTAAACTTCTTGTTTTAATTCTTGTTAAACTTCTTAGTTTTTATTCCATAAATGAATTTTAGAAGTTCTGACAGAGCTCACAAATGCTGAGAAAAGTTACTCTATATACCATTTTTCAGTATAAATTATTTTTCTTAAATATAAGAATTTAAATTCTTTATACAAGGAATATGCATATATTTTGCAAATGTAATAAGTAACCATAAGTATAATGATTTTATACAAGATTATCAAAATGGAATAAATAATTGAATTACAAACAATTTCAGAGAATTTTTTAATCTCAAATAAACCATTTGACTATTGTAAAATTCATTTCAAATGAATTATCCTTATAACTACGATTGATCATAATGCTCAATAAACAGAAAAAAAGTAAATATTTTTTTTAATTCCAATTGAACTTTACATATTAAAAAATAGGAAAAACACTATGTCACATTTTTAAAAAAAAATAATGTAATAAATCATTGCAAATTAGAATACTTTTCCAAGTTACGTCCTCAGAACAGCCCAAGACCTGGGCAAACAGGTAACTAAGTGCCTGTTTACCGTGACTTCAGACTTGGTGTGACACCAAAGCAGGAGTATGAAGAAAAGAAAAAAAAAGGTTTAATAGACTTGATAATTATATATTTGTAAAATAAATTTGTTGAATATATTATTTTAGTTTCAATAAAACTATATAATCTTAAATATATCTGAAATTTTAAAATTATCACCATAATATTTATTAAGTCAAAGTTGTGTCAGTTATTAGTCTCAGTTCTAAGCGAAAGTATCTTTAACATTTAGAATAATAGAATTTAAATAATACATGGGTTAGGAGCACCAAAGTTAGCTTGAGCCACTTCTGTGCATCAGAAAGTTCCGAAATAAGCTTATAATTATAAAATTTTAAAGATATGCTGTTTGTGTGGGAGAATGCCATATTAGTTTCATTGCCCAGTTGGTCAAGTTACCTTGAGCTGGCCTTGTATGCTCTCTTGTCCCATATAATGAATAGAGTATCAGCTCATACAAAATTATTTCAAACTAATTAAAAGAACACAGTTTGCTTTCTGTTATGGAAGTCTAATTTAGTTTTTCACCAATATGACACAAGCTTTGCTAATACAAAGAATAACAAACAATTAACGTATACAAATCTGACATTCACTTTTGTAATGTTTACTTTAAAAAAATATGCAATTATGGTGAAAGAATTGCTTATCATTATTTGTTCCGTTTTTGTATAAAGGTCCTTATCCTAAAATACTGAACAAAGAGCAAAAATTTTAACACACAAAAATATATTTTCTTTCTTCATTCAACCCTTAAATGACCATTAAATTAAATGAACGAAATTCGAATTTTCCTTATCACCAACTTTAGATTTCAAAATTTTCCCAAAAGGTATCACTTCACCAAATTATGGCATACTGGTTCAGAACTGTGGTCTTTTGGAACAACAAGAGAATGTAACGATATTTTTTGCGATTTTAGCGTATTATACTCTTTTTGAAGCTCTCTTAGTTTATTATGAAGGGAAGTTATATTCAGAGCAGTACATGCCGATTGTTTAAAGCGAGATTGGCAAGTTCGTAAACTTTCAGGTACTAAAACACCGAACCATTTCAGCGGATCACTAGAATTTGAATGCATGCTGTCTTTTGATGTTCTAAGACCTTCAGTTTGAGAATCTACTTCATCAGTTGCTGAATCTGAAGTCTGATCATCAACTAATTGTTTCTCTGCATTAACAGTGCGAAATTTCAAATTAACATCTTTCTCTGGTAGAGAATCTTCATCGACTTTATAATTCAAGTATTCCACACCCTCGTCCACATCTAAGTAACTACTAATCTTAAAAGTAGCTATTAAATTAGAATTGTTAACTTGAAGAATACCAATTTTCTGGCCTCTCATCAAATAGCGAGCTTTTGCCATGTTTATATATCCTTCCTTTAAGTTAGCATCTAAATACTTTCTCTCCACCATGATACTTTGTAGAGTTTTTAGAATACTAATGGATAATTCATCCAATTTTCTACACAGAATTTTAAATTCTTCCATTTCTTCAATAACCTTGATTTTGGAAATATCAGACATCCTGAAACTGAAATAACGAAACGAAAACAAGATGAAAGTTTATAAGTGGAGGTGAGTTGTTATGAGCATGATCGGAAATTATTTCAAGTTTATTTATTAATTTATTTTAATTTAATTTATTAGTTGTTGCAAGCACATCCTTAATATTTGATCTGATAACAACATCTCACTAAAGGATAAATTCTGAAATATTTCAAAATTTATTACAAAGCTCAAGATTGCAACCTGATCGAAAGTTTTATGACATTGTAGAGTAACAACCATTTAAAATTAATAAACAACAATCGATTCATAACTCATAAATAATCTTTTAATGAAAAAAATGCGCTTTATTCTCAAAAATAAAAATTTTCAAACCTGGAAAGAAAAAAAGTTTCAGAATTTACATTAATTTTCATAAGAAGAAGAAGAATGCATGCCCTTGGTGCGCTATGTTATCATGGCAGCGGTTGCTATGATAGCAGGCGCCAAAATAAAAGTAAGTAACCGTTTCCAACAAACTTGTTTTTAAAACGCGCGCTTTTCAACTGCGCGGATGGTGAGTAAGCTAGTCAACATTTGTGATTACTTAGCATTTGCTCGATAAGATGGTAATTCCCTAACTGGTTGGGTTTCTGAAGTGCAATTTAGGTTCCTGATTTTTATTATTTATTTTACAATTTTTAACAGCATTCCTATTTTAAATTTGAGTCCATCTTCAACAAAAACGAGAACTGTTTGGAATTGTTCCTTTTTTCTTTTCTTTTTTTCGTCTAGAATTTTTAAAAGCTGTTGAAATATTTTAATTGCCTTTGTAAATGAAATGAACAAATAATAACGTTGAATGAATCCAATTTAAGGTAACATAAAAAGACGTTATAAAAGACATATCGTTTCATGAATAGCTTAACGATTATTTTCGCAGATTCTGATCAGATCGAAGCAAATTAGTGATCTCTACTCCATGCATAGATTAAAATATCTACATCGATGCCCTATATTTGATTTAAAAATATGTTTTCAATCATTTTTTGTGGTTTTTTAATCGAGAAAGTTTCGAAATATTTGGATGCTGTTCGAATGTCCATGCCAGGTGTTTAGATAACAAACGTTCCCATACTCCCAACGAATAACGTATTTGTAAAAATATCTAACAATGCAAAGTTATCGGTTTTCTTATTGTTTTTACACCTAAATAATAAGTTTAATATATTTTTAAATTCTATGCATTCCTTTTCCAATAATTGCATTGATATAAATAATTTAAAATAACTGAAATTTTGCCTTTGAATGTTATTTAAGACTTTTAAAAGAATATCAAATGAATTTCTTTTTAAGAATGTATGTATAAATTGATAATGCAGTAACATATTAAGTTATAAGTATATCATAAAGAAGTTTGTATTTGCTGGCAATTTTTTTAAAAAAAAGTTTCTGCAACTGGCTGCTATATATTCTTTCACATTGTTGTATTCAATTGTGATAGGTATTTTTTTTTACTTTCTTCATGAAAATTTTTTTCTGAAAAATCTTTTAACATTTTAGAGAAGAAAAAGGAATTAATACAAATACATTTCCTTTTCTTACATTCAGGAGTTCTATTTGAGTGTTCCTTTGAAAATGTTAAGCCCGAAACGTCCTGTTCCTGATTTCTGTGATATAGAACCAACTAAAAAATTTAAGACAGACTCTTCAAAAGAGAACATACCACCAAACACAAGTGAAATCTGTGAAAAAAACTGCAATTCCAGATACTATGAACAACATGTAAAAGGTACTCCTAAAAAGCATGTTGAAAAGGATGACCCTGTTACTCCAAATACTAATTTTAAAATGCTGACATCTATAGCTGCAGGACTAGATTATGCAAATTGCAGTTCTCCCAAAGTAAGTACATAATAATGAAAAGCATTCTTTTTAAAATTAATTTTATTATTTTTTTTCTAGAACTGATTACTCCTTTTTCTTTTCTTTTTTTTTTTTGTTTTATATTAGTTTTTCATTCCTAGATTCAAGATATTGCCAAAAAAATTTATTTTTACATTTTATACTTGTACTTAATTACTTCAATTTACAAATAGTTTAACCCTCCTCTTTTATTATTTATATATACTATCAATTCCAATTATCCAAATAATTTTTAAGTTCTATTCTGTACCAATATAAGAAAAAATTTAAAATATGAATATCTATCCTATTTTCTCACCTTTCAATACATATTATTTTAGGTTTACATGTATAAAATAGCAGATTTTGATATATTAGACTATCACTTCATCAGTTATAAAAACAAAATCAACATGTTTTATAGAGAGAATATTAAGTATATTTTAAAAAGATCTATCTATATGAATATAATATTTCAAAAAATTATCCATTTAATTTACATGCAGTAATCAGTTAAAGCAAATTAATGGCCAAACTAAATAAAACAGATTGTAATTATAAAAGAAAATGAGTTTGAGAAATCCATCACTTTCTGTCCTGTCGTCTTTTTTTAAAAAAAAAAAAAATTATCCAGGTCTTCAAATAATTGGCAAATAAAATGAATATTTATGTAAAGTAAGTTGCATACAAGTTTTATAAATAATATCTATCCCATTTAGCTCGTAGACTTAGTTTTGCAACAATATTTTAAGAACTACTTAAACTACATTCTTGTATTTGTAATCAGTAATTGTAAATGTTTGAAAAACCACCTTCATAATAAAATTTTTTTACATAATTGCTTAATTGTTCTCAACCTATATTGTGTGCTGATCTTATTCTTATGACCATCCTATAAAATCTCATGTCAGATATGACTGCAGATTCATTACATTTTTAATATTTATCTCAATTTTGTGCTTTATATCTGTTTCTGATTTTTAAGTTCATAATTCAAAGATTTCATATATTTGATGCTTGATCTCTCTAGAGACAAGATTGCTTGTGTTCTCTTTAATATGAATGAAATGGTATACAGAATTTTTGATATTGATTTTTTTTTTAAAGGTATCTTCCTCTTTTTAATGCTTGCTTTAAAAATGTATTTTTATACATGTTTGTTCTTTGTTTCTTTTTTCTTTCTTTCTTTAACTGTTTGTCCAATTCTTTTTATATTCCTTTTTGTATAAAACTGTTATAAGCACGGAATAATTTATTTTAAAAATATATTTGTTGAATTATTAGAATTCGGATTAAAATATTCCAGGGCAATAATAGTTGGACTGCTTTACCTTCTGTTTCATTATCATTTAAAAATGAATATGGAAAATAATCCGAGATGCCCTATAATAATGTACATCATTCAGGATCAGGGTTGTTGATTTTTTTCAAAAAAATTGATTTGTTTGATTTAAATCAAGATTTTTTTTATTTAAATCAAGATTTTTTTATTTTAATGATTTTTGTTGACAAATGTTAAATATATATATGTAGTTTTATACATATATATATTTAACATTTGTATATTAGACAATGAGCCCTACAGTCATAGAATTATATATATATAACAACATACCAGTCATTAAGCTGTACTTTCTTTTAAAAAAAAACAAATTAAAAAAAATTGAGTTAAAAAATGTAACAACTATTTAAAAAATATTTGTGAACTAAAATATAAAAATAATATACTTTTGAAATACAAGACAATTTTATTAAGGGAAAAAAGGAGCAATGTAATAAAAATTGGCGTTTCTTGATTATAGATATATTATTGTATGTTAGAATACTGGAGAATTTTACACTCAGCTGTTCACTTGTTTCATCACAAACACAAGTTTTGAAGCTTTCTCTAATCCTAATCTGTTTCACCCAAAACATTAAATAAAAAATTTTCTAGATAAAATTTTTAAATTCAGGCTTCGAGGTGCATTGAGTCACCATCAGGACTACCTGTGTGCCAAATTTCATGACTGTGTGATAGATTCGTCTGGACATTGCGCACACGCTCACAAACATTGCCTTTTATAAGTATAAATCATAGTTTAAATTTCACTATGTAGATGTTTAAATTTCTTTTGGAACATTTATATGCATTACTTAATTATCTTACATTTGAACATAATTGCAATATAAAAACTTTGTTGTCCCCAACACTATTTAGTTTTCTCCAGTATTAAAATGAAACTCGCTGCATTTTACTATGTTCTTTCTTTGTGAACATGATCCTTTCACAATATTTATTTTATTTTATAAAAAAAGGAGCATCTCATGCTTTCATTTTATTGTGTTGCTCATTAGAGATTTATTTAACCTTTTGCGGCGAAGTGTGCCAGTTAATGGCATACCTAATTTCACTCTCTTCTCAACCGTTAAATTCAACTATAAATGGAAAATAAAAGGTTTTAGGATAAGGCTAATAGTACTTCTTTTAGAATGTATAAGCAGTCTTATGAAATTTTGTTTTGGAATAGGAATTATTAGAGATAAAGTTTGAGAAAATTCCTTGACTTGGAAATAAGAAATTTTTCAGTTCTGGACGTTTAACAATTTTAGCAAAGTAACTCGAAAATTTTGGTCCAATATTCTTGAAGTTTTAATTTATAATTTTCTGTAAGATTCAACAATAATTTTTGAGTGTATCAAGGTGGCTGTATCTAAGGGGGTTCTCATGAGGGGGGGTGACCCAATGAAGTAAGTTTTTTAAAAAACTTTTTTTGTGGATTCTATGTCTAGATAATAAACTAAACCCATTCATGATGTTTTCTCATAATATTTCAAAAAAATTATTGCCTTGCGCCGCAAAGGGTTAAAATCTAATTTGCTTGTGTTCTCAAAAGTAAAGATATGGAAAGTACTTTAGTTACATCAGTTCAATAAAATATTTTTTGTATGTTCTCTATATTCTTTCTTTAAATATAATTTAAAAATACTTTAAAATCACTATTTAAAGTTACATGGATAATTTTATTTCATTAAAGCAGATTAACTTGATATTCAAAATAAAGTGATTTTTTTTAAAAAAATCAGTTGATTAATCAGCTGATTTAAATCACCGCAACCCTGTTCAGAATATCGGAAAACATAAAAATATTTTACAATATCTTTGGTGCTAATAAAGATATTTTATTTTAAAGTTGTGCTCTTTTAAATAAAACTTGCATTCAATTTTTTAAAATTTTATTTTCAGCATTTAATAATATTTGATTTTATTTAGATGTAGCATTCTAGATTTCATTCTTTCATTACAATTATGCAATTATTTCTAAGCTAAACACAATAATTGAATTTTATTTCTGATCCATGCATGAAATGCTGTATTTATCCATTTCTATTAAAGATAAAAAAAATCATCTAATATTTGGTGTTGTAATCCCTTTCATTCCTATGAAATGTGCTTGTAATCCTGATCTTTTAAAGCTTAAATGAAGTATTTTTTTAAACATATAATTATAAAATGGTCTTTTTTTATATGTGTATATTTAACTAATGTTCTAATTTTTACTAAATTGATGTATATTAATATCTTAATTTTTTTTCATTCCTTTTAGTCTAGAAATTCAAGTGAAAATGCTATTTTAATAGATAATGTAGAAAGTGTTGACAGTTCTGTATGTAGAGTAAATAGGAAAGAAAAATCACTTGCAATAATTTGTTCAAGGTAGGTTCATTTATTAAGATAAAAGATTTTTGTTCAAAGCTGTCATTGTCTCAGTCAGTTTACTTGTACGGTTTTCCTTGAAATATCTCTTCCCTATCTATTCAAGCTGCATGTTTTTTTATTCTCCCAGTTTTTTTCTGTGTTAACATTCACTAAAACTGATGTTTTGTTATACTTTAAATGAAATAAATTTGGATATATGGATGTTGCCCAAGTTTTAGTCCAGTTGAAAATTTTTAAGTATTTTATCCTTAAAAAAACCATCAATTCTGTTTGATACTTAATAATCTATCTACCGTTCATTCAAAATTTAAAGTATAGAAATCATAAAATAAAATAAGGCTTCTAAAACTTTCCTTCCCCATTTGTCTATAAAAATATTACTCCTTCTCTGAAGTGGGAAAAACAAAATAAGGAAATGAAGTATTCAGTTTTGAATAACAGAAAATAATTTTAGTTTAAATTATTTAGTTAAATAACAGAAAATAATTTAGTTTGCGTCTGTAAAATTTCAATGAAATATATCAAATCAAAGTAAGTTTCAACATTGATTTTGCTTACTAATATTGACAGGGTTCGTATGCTCCTTAACAACTCCTTGAAAATGATTTTCATTTTTCAGGCACTATGAAAACTCCTTGAATTTGGGTTTTACTCCTTATAAACTCCTTGATTTTCAATTTTTAACATTTCTTTTATTAAATGCGTACTACGTTTCACCAATAAAAAAGATTCTAAATCGTCGCCGCATCAATTACCCAGTATTTTGCGTTGCTCTTTCCATGATTTGATGTTCATCTCCTAGCAGTATCCAAAATTTAATAATTGGTTTTAAGTGCCAATCAGTAATAAACAAAGCAATAGAATGGTGCAAATTGATAATTTTATTTCTCTTGGATTATTTCGAAAAATTAACTGTATTTCTTTAAATTGTAACATGTGGTTTGTTGTAAAGGACATATATTGTGATGGTGGAGTTGAAGGAAAATAGATACTATTGATCAATTTTAGCTAAATTAGTTGTAATAATAAATAAATTTTGTTAATTTTATTTTCTTCATATACTATTTTATAAGCAATGAAAATGCCAAAAAACAGTTTCTAATATCTAAATCCATGTCCCTCTTTGCACTGCTATATTTTAAATACTGGATCATTGTGCACCACATAAGGTGCACAGTGAGGCATGGAAATTATTTAAGAATTTAAATTCTAAAAAAAATTAATGGAAATAGTTTTTTATTTGAAACATGGTAAATCATGGTATGTAATGAACTATTTTAACTTTTGGGGTAGTTGTATTTTCTACTTTCATATAAACAGATTTAACATGGCATTCTTGGATAAATTAGCTTAGTAAAAACGGTACTTTTCCGTTAGCCAGGCGCAAGCAAAAAATCGCCAAATAATGTAGAATTCCGCCAAATTTCTTGCAACCATTCTCTTGATAACTTGGCTCGTGTTTGGTTCACAATTGGCGACATTTGCGCCCGGCTAACGGAAAAGTACCGTAAAAACTTATAAAAGAAATAAATATAATGACATTTATTTGATTTATTTGCAATGTTTTAAATATTCTAATATAATTTTAGTGTACTTTAAACCCTTTTTCATGCATAAATATTGACTCCTTAAATACTCCTTGATTTTTAATTTAAAAAATCGGTAAGAACCCTGATTGAAGAATATAGCACTCACTATCAGTCTTTTTCTCATCCCAAAATACAGTTTTTTTTTACTCCCCCCCCCCCTTGTGGACTATGGATCTTAGTTTAATGAGCCGTGCAATAAAATTTAATTTTTAATAATTTATTTTCTATACAATTATTTATCTTTCTAACATTTTGATATAATTTATGTGATTTGTATTTTTATTGATTTTTCACTTGTAGGTTTCTTTTAATATATCCGCTTTACCCAGAAAGAAACTCAAACATTATAGTCTCTCTTGATGATGCTTGTCTAAAATTAGGTATGTAATTGATTCTTTTTCAGGTCCTTGAAAACTCCTTGAATTTTATTTGCCATACTCAGGGCCCTGGAAAAGTACTTGATTTTCCGTAGGGTCCTTGAAAAGTCCTTAAAAAAATAAGCAAAATGCCCATCCAATATTTTTTGGAACAGAAGAGAAAAGCAGTTTGTGACTTAGTTTTGTCTTGAGAATTCCACCACCAGAAAAATGGTGTTTGTTTAGGAATGCTGTCAATCTTTTCTTTCTTTGCATATTCAAAGACGGCTTAATTTGACAATATAGTAAAAGCTACATAGAGGGTATTTCTCCTTCGAGTAAAATAGTCCTGCAATTATCCTAATGTATTTTAAATGTAACTGATTAGTTGAACAGAATTTGGTTTTAAATACCAATAACTGATTTTCTGTGCAATGAAATCTGTTTTCAAAATGTTTGTTATTTAACTTTATAGATCCAGGGAAGTAACTTAAGTAGCTTGATTGATAAAATTTAGTACACAATTTTATCATTAGTATTGTTGATCCGTATCAATTTTTTTATTTCAAAAATAAAGATGCAAATGATTAATTTGATTTAAATTTATCATTTGCATTTTTCTGCCTAAAATGTGTATTTTTATGGTCCTTGAATTTTCTTAAAAAGGTCCTTGGAAAGTCCTTGAGTTTTTTTTCTTCAATAAAAGTGGGAACTCTGTTTTCATACTGAGATAATTTATTCTGTTCATTGCAAAGGTTATTTCATGTCCTAATGAAGTTTATGATTGTCAATATTGATACTTAGCTTTACTTGTAAAACTGATTAACTAGGATATCATTTTTATGGCACACAGTCTAATTAAAGTAAAATCTTCATAACCTGTGTTTCCAAATCTCTTAAATTTTCTTATTTAGTAGGATAAAAAAAATTGTTGATTGGAGTACAACTCTTAATGATATAAAAAAATGTAGTGTTTTTGACATTCAAATACTTCAAAGCTTTCAAAAATCATGTTCATTATTACAGCACATAAATAATGTAAATATTATAAAAACAGGATATTTTTTATCTGTATTTGAAGTAATTATTCCTCATAAATCCATTAGCAGCATTAATATTAAATTTGACAGTCTTGGTACCAGTTGAACTGTTTCCACAATACCTTTAACTAACAAAATTTGAAGGTCATAAAAGCAGGTTCAAAAGACTATGAAGTGGTAAACTAAGATAGTTTATCTTTTCTTTTTGCATGGAAGCATATGAAAAACTTTCTTTTGAATTAAATATACTACAAGGTGAAATTGAATGGCATGAGGGGTAGAGATGAAATCTGGTATGTTTATCACAATGAAACATATTATTTTCATGTTAAAGAATAATACATGGAAAGCAGACATGTCTCATTATGTTAATAAAGCAATTAGATGAGATATTACCAGTAGCATAAAGTAACACCAAATCAATATCTTTTGAATACCCCAAATAAACATGAGCAACATGGCTCAAATACATGTAGGAAGTACTCTACTATATACCCAGAGAGATGTCAATTTGATTTTGGTATAATAATGGTCATTTCAATGTTCGGCCTGATTTGCAATGCTATTGGCATTATAAATGAATTGTAACTAGATTGTATTGCAGATATTATTTGTCTTCCTATATATTATCATTTTTTGTTGTTGCTGCTAGAGTTTGCAGGTAATTTGTATATGCTTTATATTTATATTTCAAAAAATGTTCAATGTTTCATTAAAAGCAAACATTCTATTAGTGTTTCATTATCAATATGCATATTTTGAATAAATAGGATTTCAAATCTGAGTTGATTTGCAAACTAACTTTTCTTTTATCAATTTTGTTATTTTTTTATGCTTTTCCTTTTAATAGCTTTTTGTTTAATAAGAGTTCCTGTTGTTTTCAGGTGTAGAAAGAAGGCGGTTATATGACATAGTAAATGTATTTGAAAGCATTGATATGTTGAAAAAACTGGCTAAAAATAAATATTTATGGTTTGGCAAGGTAAACTTGTCGAGTGCCCTTTGTTGCATAAAGGTATGGCATTTTTATAATTAGTAACTGATGGAATTTGCCCTATATGGTCTGTTTCTGTCAGAGCATTTTTTTTTTTTTTTTTATTTATTTCTCATTATGTCTCTCTTAATTTAAATTATAATTTGAAATACATAAATATCTTTGTTGGCTTCAGTCTATTTATTTGTATGGAATATTGAATTGTATGAATGTAATTAATTAATGTAGTCTTAATTTGTCATTATTAAGTAATATATATTTAAATCAATGTGATGCTGTGTATACACCTGCAACACAAAGAAAATACGGTGCTGTTTAAACTTGAACCATAATTAATTTCTAAGGGGAAATGCTTCAATATCCCTGTCAAGTTTTTTAAAGTCATTTTTAAACCTTTCCCCACCACATGTTACATATTTGCGACATCAGCATTTCAAAATAACATGAAAATTCAGTTGATTCAGAGATAAAGGCTAACCGTTATTAGTATTATTTTTAGAATGAGCTCTTATCATTTCTTACCATAGAATGATATTGGTTACTTAAATATACACGGTGTCCACTCTAAACATGGCCCAATAGTTAATTTCTAAGCTGTTAGAGATGCAAAAATGCTTTAAATGAAGTAAAAAATTATATTTTATGCTTTTTGGGTATGTAAATGTACTACTGAAAAAATTATGAAGTCTAAATTTTTATATGGTTCTATTAATCATATTTAGTAAAATATTCTTGATGAAGTAACATTTTAAACTTTAAAAAAATTTGGCTTGTCTGCAGCTAAAATTCGCCGAGTTATGGAGCTTTGAATTTCGTAATTTTATTCCAATAAGCAGCCACGTTGAGCTAGCACTGCACGGCCGCTTGTTTAGAGGATCTTCCTCAAGGCAGCCATTGAAATGGTTTAAAATCATCTAAATAGCAACATTCAAAGCTTTGTAACTTGATCGGTTTGAGCATCGGAAGAGTGCACTTTTTTTTATATAAAATATTATTGTGTCAAAAATATTTTATTAAATTATGATTATTAGAATTGGGGGAGTGGATAAAAATTTAGTCTTAGTAATTTTTTCAGCAGTACATTTATGTACTCGAAAAGCATAAAATATAATTTTTTGTATCATTTAAAGCATTTTTCCAATAGGAAATATATGCCTGTCTTGTAATGGTTTAGAAATTAGCTATTGTTTCATATTTAGAGTGGATACCCTGTATATTTAGTTTGTATCCAAGTTTGCAGCTATTCCTTAATTTAACACATAAGCCCTATAAAGAAAGGAGATTTCTGATTGTTTGTTGTGTATTTTAAAAAAATAAACTTTTACTTTATAAAGATTTATACATTCATTCTATATCCAGTGTTTCAATGTGAATTTCTCTAAATGATATTTTTTCCTTTTCTAACATAAGGAGGAACTGATTGTTAGTTAAATCTTATTAAAAAAATGTGCTTTTTCTTCAATAGTAAGAAAACTAATCTTTTTTTATTTACATCTGTAATTTAAAGATCTTCAAAACATTTAGAAATTAATAAATAATATCTATTAAATCTGATTTCTTGATATAAACTTATGTATTTAAATATTGATTACTTAATCTAGAAAGCAGCTGAGAAAGAGAATATTCTGGCCAAGCTGCAGTATGTATTCGATCATGAAGAAAGCGGCACTGAATTGAAACAGTCATGTATATTAGATGAAGTTCAAGAATTCACCCAAACTTTTGAGGTTGAAGCTTCAAATTCATCAACACTTCGAAGTCTTCTTCAGCATTCCCCTTTACCAGAGCTACGAAAAGAGAAATCTCTAGCAATTATGAGTCAAAAATTTTTGATGCTGTTCCTGGTTTCTCCTGTAAGTAATTCTTATTTGCTTGTGAAGACTGTTTCCTATAAGAAAAACATGGTGTTATTTTTTAAGTTGATTTTTACACCAAGTAATAGTCCAGGGTAGAACTTTTCCCATTCACAATTCTCTTCATAGATGTAAAAAAAAAAAAAAAGTTTTGTCACACCATTTCTGTCGGAAACATTTAACCATTACCTCCCAAAATGAATAAATAAGCAAATATAATATAGCATTAATTAATGATGATTAAAAGAAAATTCAATAGTAAATAGGTACTGAAATATCTTAAGTAACTTTCTTATTAAAAATGATTAAAAGTATAAAGACAGTCTGAAAAATTTTATGGCTCTAGTATAATTTTGTGCATACCATATGATATTCCTTTGTTATATTTTATTGCTTATCAAACAAATATTGTACATTGCTTATTGAATTTATATTTTAATAAATTATTCAGCCTGTATTATTAAACCTGCAGAAATTTGCTACCACTTTTCAATTTCAATGGTGCTTTAACCTTTCTTTAAATTCTTAAAAGATGCAATATACCCTGTTATAAAACTATACTTTTTCAGTTTTTATATATTTAATTATAAAAATTAAATTTGAACACAATATTTTTTACTCACTCCTTCTAATTAAAAGCATGCCAGCAGCAGAAGTTGTAAGCTTCTGAACTACTTCTAAAAATATTATTTAACCTTTGGGTGTCAACTGGTTAGAGATATTAATTTTATTTACATCAATAGCTTATGCTGAAAGAAAAACATTTTTAAAAAAAGACTATTAGACTTTTTTTTAAGAAGAATTAAAAGTTATACTCAAAAATTAAGCAGAAGTTCCGAATTAAATTTGCTGTGGTTTATGAATATCATGATTGTATTTCAGTAAACTCGGATAAGGTAGGAACTTCAACTTGCTCATACCTATTACAAAATTTTTATTTTATGGAATCTTTTTTTTTTATATATAACTAACTAAAATTGGCCAATTTCTGTACTCGTATATAAGTACAATGTTTATAGAAAATTTCCTAGCATGCTTTGAAACTTTGTTTACAGTAATATTATAGTTGGGTCTTTTTATCTGCCCCAATTCCCATTCCTTAAATATGCTATTAAGCCCCGTCTTAGAACTTCACTTTCTCTTAATGTAATTCTCCTACTAGATTTACTGACCACAGTGGGTGTTAATTTTGTATAACAGCATTATGAAATAATGTTTTTAATCAAATTTTTGTGATGGAATGTTTTCTAATATCTAATTTATTTCTTCATTTGCAGTCGAAAATTATTAGTCTAGGTGTTGCTGCTAAAGTGCTGAATGGTTTTCAAAAAACTGAGAGATCTGCACAAATTAAGAGTGAGAATCTTTTAATCTTATCCATATTATTTTACAACCATCTAAATGAAATGCATTATCTGTTTTACATAGAATTTTACAAATTTATATTCTTCTAATATGATTTATCAAAAATTGCTCTGTGAAAGTTATTTTAGGGAATTAATATAATGATAAGAAATATATTAAGAATTGTGCATAAGAAACATATGCACAAAAACATTCTTCACTTATTTTGTATGATCATTCAATAATATTCTAATACTCTTTAGAATGATATACGACCTTTATTAAGGATATATACATGTTTAATTCTAATATTTAAAATTTTTTACTGATATTTTCAATTATACTTAATTATATTATAATTAATTCATGTGCATCATGTTGTACCATTAATTATGAAAAATATATTGATAATAGAATTGTTGATGACATTATATACCCGATTTTTAAACATCTGCAGCAATGGTTTGTTCTATTTGCAGGACATTTTGTATTCTTAAATGAAAGATTTTTGACAACTACTAATGAGCAAATACAATCACAGTCATTAACTATAAAGATACAGTAGACTCCGCTTAATGTGATCACTTTGGAACTTAAGAATTTTTATAACATTAACTGATTGATAACAATAACCGAATTGGGTAAAATCAACTATATTTTTATCACATCAAGGAATAGGAAAAAAAGAAAACCTTATCTCAGGGTTATCTATAATTTATTTCAAAAATAACAATTTAAAAAAATTCATTAATTGTTGCTTGACGACAATTATTCCTTAACAGTTCATTTATATATTGTTCGTACTTTTTTTTTTTTTTAAATTTGTTGAACGATGGTGCATGCCGCGTTTCAAAATATCAAAGGCTTGCCTCATTTCGGCATTCGTTGTAGGGTTTTCTATAACACATCCATCCCCGTAGGAATCATCAATTTCTATTGCTTGGTCTTGCTCACAAACAGCTTGGCAAATTTCCAAGTATGTTAGTGTGACAGCTACTGGAATGTCCTCTTCAATGTACATCCACTCTTCATACTCTTACTTTTGTGTGCCTTCAGGAGGTTCAATGACAATTACCGATGGTCACATCCCTGCCCGCTAAATGGATGACCTTCAAAGAGTTGTCATGAAAAATAAACCCTGAAATTCTTGGAATGTGTGGGGGCTAAGTGGCTCCCAGATGTTTCCGTACAAGTGGTTTAGAAATTCTACAAATGTCAATCGTTACCTCTGGATGAAAATGAGGGATCGGTCAATTCTCTACTTCAAAACATTAAACGATGTAGTGATCACACTAAACAAATAATTTTGCTTACATTTGAATATGTTGGTTTGGGACCAGAGGTTTTTGATAATATAAAGCAAATTATAACATTAACCACAATCACATTAAGCGGGTCTACTGTATATAGAAAAAAAAAATGGTTAGATTGTAACACAATTTTTTTGTGTAATATCTATCATTATACTGAAGAATATGATTTCAAATGTTTCAGAGTAAATGCAGTGGAACTTGGATAAGCAGATGGCACTACATTAAAAATTTGATTTATCTCAAAATTTGAATTAAAAAGGGTAAAGCAAGAGAAAATGATAATTTTTAAACTAAAAATGTCAGTAAAGATTTATTTTTAATATTTAAGCATTTTAATAAATAAACAGTAATTTTAACAAATAGTGATAATAATTGAGAAATTGTATAATTAAACAAATTTAATGATTTCAAAACTAATAGTTTTAATAAACAAACAGTACAATTCATGTTTTAAAGTGTTAAAAGTTTTTTTTTTCTTTTAAGTGAGAAATTCTTCATTGAATACATTGTATAACAAAAAGTCCTTGAGTGAATTAAGGTTCGTAAAAAAATTATTCACTTACAGTTACTGAGGACACAAGGTATTGATGCATTTAATTGAGGAAAACAGTTGAGAAAAAACAGGTTTTCTTTTAGTTTTGACTTCAAATTAACCAAAATAAATTTGAATTGTAGGCAATATTTTAACATTATGTGAATAGAAAACTCAAATGACCAAAGAAAATATTTGAATTACCAAAAAAAAAAAATCAAATTTTAAAAGTTCATATTAACCCAACTCCATTGAATTTTAAAAAGCAGGACACTTCTTATCAAAATATGTTATATAATTTTCACAGATAATTTATGCATATCTCCTATTCAAATGCTATGAACCTATTACCTATGAACATTTATAAGTTTTTCCCAGTCTGCTATATTTAATTATCTTTGTTTCGGACTACATGCTTATATAAGTTTTTTCAAATTTATTTCAGCTCAAATTCGCCGTCTATATGACATAGCAAATGTTCTTTCAAGCATTGGCCTAATTCAGAAAGAAATCACTATTTCTCAAATTGGTAGAAAGCCTGCCTTCAAGTATATTGGACCCAGCCCAGAAGAATTTGAAAGTAAGTTATGATATGCTTTAGCAATTTTTAAATTAGTTTCTTAATAAACTTTAAATTAATTTTGTTTGTTTCAAAGCAATGTCAAATAAAATATTATGAATTCTTGCTATCTCTTTTATTAAGCTGCACCATATATAACATTATATGAATATTAACACAACACTGGCTACTTTTTAACTGGTAGCGCAAATATTTAATTAATAAAGAAATGAAATATGTAACAAAATTAAAGATGGGAACATGAGTTAACACTGTGTGAAGAATTATGGTAAAATATATATATATATATAAACCTTGATAATTTAAGATCAGATGACCAAAAGTTATATTCTTTGAAATATGTTTGCCATAATTGCTGAATCAGTATTACATTTTTGTTTACACTAGTGTTTGTCATTCATAAAATCAATGTATATGTCATATGTGAATTTCTTGCTTGCCTCAAAATTACAATAATAGAATATTAACTCAGAAATTATGATGGAATTGCAAACTATCCATGAGTGATTTCCATAAAGCCTTAATTCCTTTTGTTGATTATTCATTTCAACAAATTTGTTAGACCCTGCATTAAAAACAAATGAAACTACTACAAATTTTCTTTTTTAAATTTACTACGTGTTTAAACAGAAAGCGGAATTTTTTTCCAACAATAGGTGTCCTTATTAGCCTCTAGTGCAAAAATTCCATGCGTATTCAATGATTTCGATTGAGTTAATTTTTTTAACAGTGACTTTTTTTATTGGTGTATAACACAAGTTTAAAAATTGTCTACACCATTAAATGTTTTATCATTTAAGAGATTAATTTTTAAAAAAAGTCAATAAGTTGAAATTTATACTTTATGCATATACTATCTTATATGCAATAACAAATATACTATATACTTAAATTTTTATTTTAAAATGGCATTTATTTGAAGTCATTTAGCCTTACTTTTAAAATGTAATGAGAGAGAAGAAATATGAATGTGATGCAAAATATTTTGTACATAATGCTTTTTTTCATGCAATTATAATAGCTAATTGAACAAAATAAATATTTAAAGCATTTTATTATCAAATAATTTTTTTATATGTTGAATTTGTGTATAATATTCTTATTTTCATATATTGTGTAAATTTATAATTTCTTATATCATTTTATAAAGCAAAATTAAAGTATAATTAAAAAAAAATTTTTTTCTTGTTTCAGCATTATCAGACAAACCGCAGAACTTTTTTATGAATAATTCAAAACAAGTGAATAACAATGAAAATTCACGAATTTTATCACGGCGGCATGCTTCCTTTCAGGAAATCTGTGCTGTGGCAGAAATGGAGCATAAAAGAATATGTCTGGAAGAAACTGCAAATTCTGCTCCGCCATTTGAAAAAAGCATTCTCAAGAGTGATAAAACTTTGAGTAAAACCACTTTTTCAAACCTTAATTTAAATAATACTTGTGATACTGAAAATATAAAACCTGGCAATTTTAATATAAACATAACCAGCAACCCTAAAATAGATACTAAGTCTTCAACAGCATTTCAAAATATTTTACCAAAATTATCTTCTGAAGATAGTAAAAAGATGGTTGTGCAGCCCAAACCATTATCTCTGCAAGTGCAAGGAAATTTGAAAGTTATAAATGTATCCAAAGAAATATTTTCAGCTAATGGAGCATATTATATTTTAAATTCAACAAGTAACAATGGAACAAAATCTCCAACTCCTATTGGTAAGTAAGATTCTTTTAATGATATTTATTATTAGTCTTAAAATAGAACCCGAATGATTATTTGCAAAACCTTCAAATAGTTTGCTAAAAATAAGAAGTGTTTTAATTAAAATATAAATATATTAACCCATAAATGTGCAACATAATTTAAAGCATAGTTTTTATTAAATTTCTTTTATATTATGTTGAGAACACCAAGATTAAGATAACTGTGAAGCAAAATTAAATTCCGAATTTTTAAAGAGAAAAATTAAAAGTAGAAAATAATTTTAAACTTTTTTATACATATATTTTAAATAATTTTAAAATATCAGAAAAAAATCAAAAAGGATGATATTTTTTTATTTCAAAATTTGGCTAACTGGTGGTATATGCCAGTTGAAAATTGTTTAAAAATTTGGGAATACATATTGACTTGTTAGAAAAAGAAAAAGTGGAATGCATTTGGTTTAGCCACAGAAGTGATATGTAACTCTCCTATAAAAGGAATTAAAGTGTTAAGTAGCAAATATGTGATGTCGTGAACTCTATTGACGAAAGAAGCAGATTGATAATACATGAAGATCATGGCAAACAATTTTAGTAAAGGAAACCAGGCTCACAGTGCAATTATTCATTCAAAAATAGCTGCACTAAACATGGTGTCCGAGTTCATTGTTGTATCATTGATACATATGAATGGTGGATAACTAGATTTTTTTTTTAGGGGGGAGGGGACACTTTTAAACATTTAGTGTACAAGAACCTGTTGACTCCCTGGGAGATTTTTCCTAAGAATCAGTATGGATACAGAGATGATAAATTCCACATCAAGTATCTTCAAGGGAATGCAACAATCCCTTATTAGCTGGTGTCAATTGCATGACAACTTTCTGAAATACTTTCAGCTACTTTGACACCAGAAAATGAGATGTCAATTCCTAGATTTGTTTCTTTCTTCTGTTAAATTATTCACCAGTGTTTGTCACTATTCCTCGAGTCCTTTGAAAAATGTAAAAGAGGGAGAATACTGTAACTATATTTAACTAAAAAGCTTTTTATTTATCATTAGTTAATGCTTCTTTCGGCTATTTTCTTTACCCACTGATATGTGCACTTGGGATTGCTAAAATTTTTCTTCCATAAATATAGTGTTTTATCAATTGTAAATGGTAAAAGTTACAGACCCTGTTTTAAAATTTTCCTTTGTACACGTAAGGTTCCAATGATCATCGCATCAAAGCTACCCAAGAAAAGCAGGATCTTCCAATTACGAGAACAGCTGAAAAGTAATTCCAGCCTAGCAATAAAGCAGAGGTCTGGAGGAGATGATGACTGGGAAATGCAAATGCTGTGACAAGGGCTATGCTTTGGTCCAGAAAGGACAAAAAATATTGTATTTAGGCCATGGGGAAACTATTTAAATGTAGATTATATAAGTACTTGCTTAATTAAAAGTGTTAATCAGGAAACTGGTTTCTGAACTTCAATTGCCTAATAGGCATCACTCGCACAATTGAAATGCCAGAAAGCAGTGTCTGTAGGCAAGACAGAGATTAGGCTTATGATAAAAGGAAAAGGGACTGGCCCTTTTTGTATGTAGAAAAGGAAAAAAGCTGTATTTTAATTAAAAGGAAAAGAAATTCTATGAAGCAGCAGAAAAAAAGGGGGGAGGAAGCTTCAGTTATAGTCCAGTATTCACCAAAACTAACAAGGAGAGGGCACGACTTGGGAAATTCAATTTGGGATGAAACTTGGCATATTAGTAGCATACCATTAGGGTGTTCACCCATCAATCTAAAAAAGTGCAATGGCCAGCCAATTCGGAGGAAATGGCCCTCAAACTTTGGGCACAACTTATATACCAGTAACTCTTCTTGGGAAATCAGTGCTCAGATGTCAGAGCGCTCGCTTATCATTCGGAAGGTCCGCAGTTCGGTCCTGGCTGAGGTTTCTTTATTTCTATTTTTTTCAAAATTATTCCAAATTAAATTTAAAAATTTGAAAAATATTTTAAATTAAAACTTTAATTATTTTTATGCAGAAAATAACTTTATTTATATGATACTTGAATTACAGGTAAAATAATATATAAACGGTAAAATAATTATAAATACATCTTTAATGGTGATAAATATTAACTATACTTAAAATTCTCATTCTAAATTCATTGAAAGTTTTAAATTATTGGGTTTTTATATTCACAAATTCTTCGTTCTTATTTTATCTTGGAAACAGTCGAGAGCAGATGTTAATATATTGAATAATTGTAGATGGTCCAATATTTTAATGCTGGAATAAAAATAGCAGAGAGCAGCTGTTAATCTATTAAATGCGTAGGCAGATGGTCCAAAATTTCAATAATTGAAAAGGGACCAATGGATAAATGGCTTTACTCATTATCGTATGAAATTCTTCGACAGTGCTTTTACTTCTATTCCTTTAGAAGCCCTGAACAAACGAGGTTATTCACCTTGGATTTTGAAGTGTTTCGCATTGCTTTTTGATTAAATTAGAATAAGTTAATTATAAGTTAAAATTATGATACTGCTAGTGTGTCGGAGGTTGAAGATGGAATCGCACAAGAATCATTATACAGTGAAGTGTCAAAGTTGAGATTAAAAGATGCTGTTATTTATCATCAAGGTTTACTGGTTCAAAATAATTTAATTTCATCAGAATCTTCAGCTTCAATTTCTCATGAAGCAATGTTGATGGGTGAAGAAATTTTCCAAAATACTTTGGCCATCCTGGCTGAAAAAATTATTGTGAGTGATGCAGAACTTATTCATGAAAATGAAAGGTGTCAAGAAAGTTATTTTCTGCACGAAAATAATTAAAGTTTTAATTTAAAATATTTTTTTAATTTAATTTGGAATAATATTGAAAAAAAACGCAGCCAGGATCGAACTGCGGACCTAGCGAATGGTAATATAGTGCGCTGACATCTAAGCTATCCGAGCACTGATTGCGTGTGAAGAGTTACTGGTATATAAGTTGTGCCAAAAGTTTGAGGGCCATTTCCTCCGAATTGACTGGGCATTGCACTTTTTTAGATTAATGGGTGAACACCCTAATGGTATGCTACTAATATGCCAAGTTTCATCACGAATTGAATTTCCCAAGTCGTGCCCTCTCCTTGTAAGAGAAGTTAAATGAAGATTGTTTGCCAAGTCATGTTTCAGACAGAGAATACTACTGAAGCAAAACTCAACTCGTAAGTGATTATACATCATGGTAAATTGCAAAAGTAAAATGAAATTCTGCAGTTTAGAACATTATATTAGAGATGAAAATTGTAGAGAATTCTGGCTAAATTAGGAATGCCAATATAGTGTTATTATTAAGAATAAGGGGGGGGGGATCTCTTGGGAAAACTTTTTTTCAACTAGAATGAACTCAAAATGCAACATAATTATTATGAAGATTGGCTAAGCCACATAAAAAAATTGTATAATATGCAATTTTTTGTATGCCAGCAAAATTATTTTCTGATTATAGAAGAAATCAGCTTGTATGTTACTAATAAATGTTTGGGCTCAGCATCATAGCAGATAACTACCGATTTTCTTCTCTAGATTTCGCTTCTTAAAATCTACAGAAATAAAATTCTAAATTTAAGTAACATTGATGTTACTTGTCACCTTTTCTAAGAAAAGAACCCATTGTTGTTGCTTAACTACATATTCTTCCGTTTCGAATTTTTTTTAATACTTAAGCTGCCTAAAAGGCTCGAGTGCAGTGCTTTAAAATAGTCACTAGCATTTATATCCATGGATGGCATTAACTAATAATTGGATTTAATTTACATTTATCTTTACTAATACTTGGAATTAATTTGGATTTATTGGATAATGCCACTTCTTTCAAGCTTTTTTCAGTAGTAAGTAATTAAGCTTTAATGGTTTGCTTAAAGTATGGGAAATTCAACAACTTGTGTGAATTACATGAAGTTCTTAATATTAAGCCCATGTTAATTTTCAATTTTTATTGAAATATTTAATTATTTCAATTTTAATTATTCTGCAGGAACTTTACTCTTTATCAGTCCACTACCAGTATCAAAATCTACAGAAATTACTGATGCCATATCATCGCAAAATAAGGCAAGTAACATTCTTCTTCTAATTGAAATATTCCTAAAAAGTGCATTCTAATCTAGATCTCTAGTTTCCTAACATGCTAAGTTACATTTTTGTGTTTTTGCAGGTTTTCGTGCCATCAAAAAACTTGTCAAAAGTACAGCAGGACAGGATTCTACATGTAATCAGTTCAAATCAAGAAAATAAACAGGAAGATGGTATACCTAGAAGTAAAAGCCCTCGCCGTAATTTGACACAGCTAATTCAAGAAATGCAAGCTGCAGAAAATGTGAGATTGCAAACAGAAAGTATTGTAGTTAATCAATTCAAATCAATATCCAAAGATATTTCTCTTAATGATGGAGACAGTAATGAATCATCTGGAGTCTACGGCACCAGAAATAATAGCTCAAGCAGCAGTAGATTTAATTCCCCTCTCAGTATTCCAAGCGGTTATGCTACTCCAGTACCAAGTACTTCATCAGATTTCTCATTTCTGTCAAATAGTGAAACCCATTCTATCTTGAAAAACATTGAGAGCCAACCAAACTGTGACCAGAGGTCTGAGAATTCAATAAAGAAAGATATTCCTGGCCAGAATAATGTTAGCAAAAACATCACTGAAAATGATAAGCCCAATGTAGAAGTTATTAATACTGTCAAATTATCATCTTCACAGCCAAACATTCAAAAGTTGTCTGTTTTCAGTAATAATAATGGTAGTAATGATAGTATAAATTCAGAAGTGGCAGAAATTTTAAAAGGTAAAAGATTGGGTGATGATCCAGTGAAACTGAAGCCATTTCTCATTGATGAGAAAACTATTCTTAGTCCTATTAAAAATAAAGGCGAAATAGTGAATAGAACTCTAACTCCTTCACCTTTCATAACGCCCCCTTATGCGCCTTCTGATACTATTTTTGAATTTAAAAATGTGGAATTAAAAAAATGTCACTGAAAGGTACTTTTACATTGTTTCCGTGCCTTACAATTGGCGATATTGTCACCAATGTGACTAAAAATATATCCATACTTTATCTTTTATTATTATTGTTGTTATTATTTTAGGTAAAGCATTATTTTTGCTTTGGTGTTTTTGTTTGGAGGTGACTTGTAAGATTAGTAAAATTATAATGTATTTCTTTATTTATATAGAGTCAATTATGCATAAGTATGCTTTAAACTTCATAAGAGATAGAAAAGTGGTAGGTACCCACATTATTTTAATGTTTTTCAGCAGTAAACTATATTTCACAAATTAAAGAAAAAATTAACAGTATTTTGATGGGATAAAATTAGAAATAGTACATAAAAATAAGACTAATTTTAATATAGTATAAAATACCATTTCACATAGCAAGTATTATGGAAATATCATTAGTGTAAAAATATATCAGTAAATTCCAGGTATTAATGTTTGTTTCTCTCTTTTAAAAAATATCTGAAATTAAGTTAAAAATTATATCTGAATTTCTAATATAGTTTTTAGTTTAATTTATGTTATTAAAAAAATATAAGTTAAATAACAAAACAACACACTTAAATTACAAACCACAGTAAATGGTCCAATGAAATTGCCATGTCCAATTGCCTTTAAATAAAAGGTTTTGGTTAAAATTTAAAACATAAAAGTCCTTCAGAAATGTTATGTAATTACTGCTGAGTGAAACTTAACATTGACAAAGTCGTACCTTAAAGCACAATAATTACATGTTTGAATTTTTCATGTCATCTTCATTGTACAGATTTATAATTAAATTCTGTTGGTATTTTGATAAAACTTTAAATTGTTTTAATGGGAGTTTATTAATGCTAGAATATTTAATATATTAAATAAAGAAAATATATTTATTACTGACTAAGTTTACTTTTGAAATTCTATCATTTCCTGGTTTGTTTCTTGGCATCCCAACTTGGATGGATGAGATACAGATTGCAGTTCTGATTCCTATTTATATATTTTGTGATTTTCAGTTTATGCTGGACTGTGGAAATTTTTAAAATTACAACAAAAAGTAAAATTTATTTATATATTATAAATTTCATGACTGATATATAGAGAGAGATTTATTATATTTGTGGATTAGACCTTTTATTTTGTATATAATTATATTCACGATCATTCATCACCAACAATGCATGACTTATAAGCCATTACTTATGCCCATACAATAAGTGTTTACTACTGTAATTTCAGATTTTGAAATATTTTTATAAATATAAAATTTTGAATAGCAATGTTCACATAATATATAAAACTTAAAAGAATCAATTTTTTTTAAAAAAAATAGCTTTTGTTTTAAATTCACAAGTTTAATTATTTATATTTTGTATATTTTTCTTTGCTCAAAAACCACTGTTAAATCCTTTAACTAGAAACATTATGGTATTAGCTAAGTTTGTTCAATGTTAAAGGATATCTTAATTATTCATTGTGATCGAAAATAAATCGACAGACTGTTACAATGGCAATATTTGTATAAGTCAGTGATAAGTTGGGAATTTGTATAAAATGCAATATGACATAGTATATTATTAAATGCAAGATTAGCATTGAATTTGCATATTATATTTATTTCACAAGTGTATGGGGTATTCAATAAAAAGCTTTCAAACTATTGTGTTGCTTATACTTATCTGTATGACAGTAAAATATATAAAGTATTACCTATCATTAAAAATTTCATAGTACTGTGATAAAGTTGCGCTATAATTTAACTTTCTAAAAATACTCTTGCAGATATATTCTGTCCGATGCAGTTAACAAGGTATCTCCTTAGTACCTACTTATGAATTTGGATTGATGTAAAAAGAAAACAAAAAGCTACAGCAAGTATAAGAAGTACGCATTTTGCTAATGAATCTCACAGGGGTGATTGTGTTCCAGTATTATACCGGAAATCTGGTATTTTCTTCATCCTTAATACCAGAATTACGGTATTTTCTGATAAATTTAATTTTTAAAAATTACGACTGCCCAAACACTCAAACTACTACAGATTCTTCATAGTTTCTAAGCAATTTCGGCTTCTACTATGGCTACACAAATTATAATCCATACTACGGGGTTCTAGGATCAAATGGTTTATTTAAAATATAATTAGAAGTTCTAATTGTCACTTTCTTAAAAAAAAATCATTTCACGAGTAATTATTTTTATAATATGAAGCATTTTTTAATAATATGAAAAACCAGGGGGGGGGGATTAGGTTTAGTGGAAATTTTTTCATATATTCTTGTGGTTTACTTTGGATTATGCAGAGTCAATCCAAATGAATTTTTTAGAAAATGCCATATAATAACTACCTCATTTAAGAGAGGTTCTATAAGAATTTATATATACAGTCGCAAATCCAGAATTGTCGGGACTTCTGCAGTTCTGGATCTTAGATCATTTCAATATTAAGAAGTGAATTTAGCATTATAAAACACATATTCGAATTTAAAAAAACTTATTTATAACATGTTATTGTTTATCAAGCAAAATGTATTGACTCGGATAAGAGCAGTTCAACATTTGCAAGGGCTAGTTCGGAATTAAAGACAACCGCGAATTTCTACAATATTCCATTCGTTCTGGGTAAATCCTCTTTGAGAGGCAGTTGCGCCGCATCTTATTTGTTAACATTTCTTTCATTCTAGACTAGTTCGTTTTGAGTGCTAGAGAGGGGAAGGTATTGTAACTCCGCGATTCATTACAATAGCTCCTCATTACAAAAAGCCCATTTTCATGTCCATTTTTCACTTTCGTTATAAAATCGGATATTATAGCTAGGAAAAAAGATGGAAGAAATATTTTCTGAATCATAAAGGATAGATCACTGTCGTTGCAGGAAGTTTCTGGCCTTTAACGCAAAATTCTCACAAAAAGAAAAAGGGTTCGAAAAAGAATACAAATGATAGACGTGTTAATCACAGGTAAGAAGGTAAAAGCTGATATTGAAAAGTGTAGGTACAATGTTCATTAGTTATTTTTAATTGAAATCTGTTCAATTTCATCAGTTCCTGTTAACTAAAAGATTAAGGACTTCTATAAGCTTATGCTAAAATGAGTTTTTTGATTGAGTTATTTTTTTCAAATTCAAGAACATATATTTTACACTTGATATATAAATATTATTTTTAACACAATATACTGAATTCTGTCATGCAGTAGATTAGTCATCATTTCATTCATTCTTTTTAAGTTATTTTCAATGCTTTATATTTAACCTCACTACATCTAATAATTCTTTTGTGCACGAATTGATGTTCTGATCCTCAGAAAATTTATAAGTCATGTATTAATATATCATTCTTAATGTTTGAGAATCTCTTCAGAATAAATTAATTTTGCTGAAACAGCACTAAAGGTATAATTTGGTTCAATAATTTATTTAAAATTTAGAAAATCATCTTTTTTCAGTTTTAAATACCATAACTTTTCATAATTGATAACTTTCTTTCACTTAGCTAAAGGCAGAAATTAAAAGAAAAATTGAAACATGTAGTGGAAAATGATAAATAACCTTTTCAATTTGATAAAGCATCACCCATAAACTTTATATCACTGCTATGATTATTATGTATTTCTAAAGGAGCCCTATTTAAGACAACAAAAAAGAATCTCTGCTTTCTGAACAGTTAATGCTGGGTCAAAATCTTCATTTCAATAAAAGATCCACTAAGATAAGGGCAACAGTGAATCTGGTGATGGAACAAATATCTGTATGAAAGTTTGTAGATTATGGTGCCATACTTAACCATGGACTGGTATTTAAACCATAGTGTAACATTAAAGTGAGCCAAAAAAACTTTAAAATGTGGCTGCAATGTTTTGCTTTGTTCTTATAATTAGAAGATTATGAGTTAATGTTTTGAAATTCAAATTGTCTGTTTTATGTAGAGAATTGGAATAATAAAATCTCTGTAGATAATGTTAAAATTTGATGATTGAGTTTCTGCTTCAAATTCACATTATGAATAACTTTGTGGTTTCAGAGATTGCCCAATTATAATGGCATATAAGTATGTAGAGGTATAATATGCATGTCATCAATCATTAAATCAAAATAAGTAAAATATTAGCGCATGGAATACAATATATGATAAATCTTAACTTTGAAATATACAATTTTCTAATTCTAGATGGTATTACTGGATTCTAAAATATGTTTCATTAAAAATTGAAAAACTACTTGATATGCATCTTACATTTAATTATGATACTAGAATCTCTTTATAAAACAGATTTTCAATTGCAATGATATTATGTATGATCAGATTTCTTTTTACATGATTGTATATGTTATTATGCTAGCAAATTCTAGTTGTATTTCATGTAAAATGCATGTGAAAAAGGATATCCTCATTAGATTAACTGAATGCAAAATGTAGTGGAATAATTATAATATTAGGTTATAAGATGTAAAATGTTCTTAATATTGCTCCATTTCAATTGCACTTTATTTAAGTTTAGATAAATTTTAAATCATCTTGAGCCTCAAATAGCTTGAATT
The DNA here is from genome assembly GCA_013235015.1 of Araneus ventricosus. Lineage (NCBI taxonomy): Eukaryota > Metazoa > Arthropoda > Arachnida > Araneae > Araneidae > Araneus > Araneus ventricosus. Next base: position 1,269,552 of record BGPR01000107.1, on the reverse strand, counting down.
AAATATATAGTCAAATTATGTTTCATTTACCATAAATACTCCCTGGGGGAACAACAAGCATGTGGATGAGAAGTAACCAGTATGCAGTTCTCGCTTTCCCTGAAGGTACAACAGTGATGGTAAAGTCATTGCTGATGACAGAATATACCTCCTTTATGGTGCACGAGTTGTTGACAACCATTTTGTATCTGACCACAATATCGATGTCACTATTTACATCGACCTAGTCATTCAGATACATACATTGAACAACTTAGGCAAGGTCAGAGGTGATCATTTATTATATTACCATAAATACAAAGAAAAATACAGTTTAGAACATACTAAGCTATGATTTAATAAAAGAAGAAATCTGTCCAAATTTCGAATGATATTTATTATAGTTCTACATAGTAACAAACCCTTCATGATTATAATGCCCGATCTATTAAGTTAACAGATGCTGTTTGCACATATTTTTAATTGAATATGTAACCAATTATTTAGTTTAAAACAGTATTTTTTTAGTAATTTTTTGTGCAGATTTAATTTAACACCTGATGTTATAAAATGCTCTTTAATTTCAGAATGGCATTTGAAAATAAACAATGCATAGAAGGCTATGTTTTTGTTTGTTCCAAAGAAAAGTACTCTTATTCAAGAATGTTCTAAAAGTCATGAAATAGTATATATAAAGGCAAAATAATCATCTAATAATTAAGAAAAACATGAAAAAGTTAGTCTACTGAAAAAAATGCCAAAAATATTTCAGAAAAGAGAATTTTTGCAAATATTATCTATGGTAAAATCTTTTATATTAAAATAAAATCAGCCAACTCAAAGATCCATTGTTAAGTCATTTAATTGCTCAGTTTCAACTTTAAATAAAATAATAAATAGTGATTTGAATCTTTAAAAAAAGAACTAAAATAATATTATTGATATCTTCTTTCTCTTAAATATGTGACTGAATGGGCTAGAACATGGTGCGGTTGCAAAAATTGAATTTTTTGGTGATTTCTGGTATTTATGGCTGTTGTTCTGAACCTGAAGTTTGGAGTTTTCAAATGGTTGGTGCGAAGTTGCAGCATTTGGCGAGAGACCACACCGTACCGACTGAATGTAGAGCTCGCAGAATTCTGAAGGAGATCATTAATTTCCTGCAAAATGTTGCAACAACCATTGAAACGTCAATATATTTTGGTGACTGAAATAAAAATATATTTATTTCCATAATATGAAAACTTTATTCAAAGAATCAAAAGAAACATTTACTGTGGTAATCATAGTTGTGGCCAATTTTGATAATGATGGAGAATTAAAAAAAAAAGGAAATGAAAAATATTGTAAAAACTAATTCCTCATATTATCAAAATAATATTCAACTGCCAGTATTTAAGGAAGAAATAACATCTCTTCACCTACACACTCATAAAACCGTGGAATTTCATCAAAACAAAAAAGGCAACCATAAATTTAAATCCACTATTCAACTCCTGTAAAAAATTAAATTAATATCAATCCAATATCTTTAACGTATTCCTGCTAAATTTCCACATGTTTCAACTATTGAAAAGAGCAATGAAACCCTGTAAACCCTAAAACTGTCAATAAATATGTCAAGCAGTGTAAAAAACTACCCAACTTAATTTTACGAATAGCATCATTATTGTGGAAATTAAAATGTGGAATGACATTTCAGAATAAGAACAATCTAAGAGGACATTTATAAAGCAGAAATTTTATATAAAAACCTAATTTATATTAAGTGGAAATTGTTTTAAAAAATGTGCAAACAACGTCTGTAAAACCATAGTTTGCTTTGCATTTTAAGATAAAATAATTTCAAGAAAACCTAAATTGAAATGGAAAGGAACTTTTCTGTAACTTATTTTTAACTCTTCCAATAGTTCCAAAAAGCTTGGAGAATGAAGTTAATACTATACATTTTATTGCAGTACATTTTCCATGCATAGCTTTAGATCAAATATATCAAAATCATAAATACTTTATCCATACTCTCATACAGAGCTAAGGTAAAGCACCTTCCTTTTATTGGAATAAATTATCAATTATGAAATTGTTCTTACATTAAAAAGTTAATATATATAACAAAAATATATGCAAGAATTTAAGGCAAATCAGAACTGCAGATGTCCAGGTTTTTAGAAAACCTCACAAATAATACACTGAAGTTGACTGAGTTACAGCATAATATGTTAATGTATTGTTAAATGGGACATACTGTCCAGTAATAAGTTTGATTACTTCTTGTGCAGCACAACCACCAATAAAAGCTGCAACAGAATGCAGTTCAGCAGCCCCAAATCGACACATCTCATGAACATAATCATCTTTCATGATGGGTGAACATCCCCACTCACTCATTAATGACGAAACACAATTTTTCAACTTCACAATATCAGATTCCACTTCATCATTCGTCTGCCCTGGATATCTGCAGTATTCAGAATGAAACTTATCCACTGCTCTTAAGAGTACATAGAATATTATGTCACTATCTTCATGTTCCAAGTCTGCTATTAAACTTTGAACATTGGACTTTTCTGGGTTGTATTCATCTTTGATTGATCTCCCATGTAATACACGCAGGCAATGCGCATTCTTACAAAATACTTTCACTTCATGCTCTGAAATGAAGTTTGGTGGTTTTGCCAGATTGCTAAGAAGTTGCTGAACTCTTGCATACACTATGTGTGCATCTTCATCAGCTTTAGCTTTGTATATATTTTGAAGTTTAATATAACTCTGAGTATCTGATGTCATATCAGGGATAACGCCTCTAACAGGAAGGCATCCTTGTCCTTCATTATCAACAAACTCTTTCAATGCCTTTGCAAGAATCCAAAATAATTTGCTTTCACTACTGAGATTGTCACAAAGAGGATTGTTCAAAATTTCTCGAACTTCACTCGGAACATTAGTTGTAGTTATTGATCTATTTACTGCTCTGCAGGCCTCCTCAAAATTTTCCTCGTCATCTTTTTTTCTAGCACCTTTCGCAATTTCGGCTTTAAAAAGGTTCTTTTCTTTCATATTCTTAGGCATCTGACCATCATTCCTACTTTTCCAACTATCTAAATATTTCAAAAGAATAACCACAAAAGGCACATGACCATGTTCTTGATCAGTTAGCTTTTCTAAATCAATCGAGTCTGCAAATTTTTTTAAAGCAGGAAATGGCCCGTCCAACCTCAAATCGTGAAATTCATTTTCAGGCCTGCTTTCGATGATCGTACGATCAGAAAATTGCAATCTCATGTACCCTATCATACCATAAGAGCGACATACTAAAAGTGGAACATCTTGCTCCCATAACGTTTCGGCCAATTTCAGAAGAGTGGGTTCCTTAACATTTGTGGCTATGACAGAAGTAAATTTCGAGAAAAATTTAGGTTCGGCTTGCAAAATGCATTCAAGAGTTTCATCAACAAACTCACCTCGAACATCCGGATTCAATTCAAGTAAATGTTCTGTGGCAACTTTTGCTCGTGACTTGCCAATGCTATCTTTATCAAGAAAGAAATTACTTCCAGCATCATCTCCAGTTACAATTTTACCATCGAGTATAGTAAAAGCACCGACTCCTGGTAAAACTAAGCTTTTCAAAATTTCAGTTCCTGTGGCTGAGGCATTTATTAGACAAACATGAGCTGCTTCTAAAGCATATTGACCATGGTCATCCCATAATCTCAGTTGCCGATCATATTTTATTCTTTTTGGAGATTCCTCATATCTGTTATCGCCGGTGTGAGCCATGATGCTGAATTTAAAAAGAAAACAAATTAAAAAATTGCTTTCAAAAAGAAATTTTAACAGTTGAGTTGTTTTCTAACTATTGAAGCTCTGAAAATAAATTTCTGCATTTATGCTGTAAATTAAAAAATATATCTAAAAAAAACTTGTACGACTGTCATAAATCGAATCAACGAATTCTCCAAACAGAGACAGAAAAATATTCTCACGTTTTCTGTTAATTAATAATATAAAGCATAAATACAGAATGCTGTAAAAGATTTCATTAGATTTTTACAAATATGTAAAGCTTCTTAGAAAAGTATTTTTTTTATGTACGTATTCCAGTATTTACTTTTTGATAGCTAAAACTACATGTATTTATGTTTAGCATTATTTATTATTTTTTTTTATTTCCATTGCAAGTGCATACTACAACTTCTCCTTCTTAATGTTTTTATTTACATTTTTTTACAAAATTTGTCTGAGTACGGACACAGCTGTCAACGTTAATATTGTTGTTTTAAAAAGATAAAATATTTTTAATACAATCTTATTAACAAAAATAGATGAAAATTACTCAAAGTGATGTGTTCCCTACAAATTTTTAATAATGTTTATTCGAACTTCGATGATTATTATCTCTGCTGAACGATAACATTGTACGTACTATGCGATGATTTTGCTTAGTACCGAATTCAATTCTTGATCTTTGGATCGAATTGAATCGTCTAATATAAATGCATAATTTTCATAGAAGAAGTCTCTTCAATTTCACTATGGTTTCCCACATTCAGTTGAAGTTTCCGACCTTAGCTGTGTACACTGTATCGCTTCCACTAGTCTCGTTTATATTTTGTGTGCTGTGGTCCCTGCTTTTTCATTTTGAAAGCGCAACTTTTACTCACTGTCAAGTTCGAAACTACTTACCATCCATCAGCGCAGCCATCGGCAGTTTTTCCCCTCAGAGATACATCTGGCAGATATGTGTTGCTATCCATTCTGCTCCCAGATTTTTAGTAGTTTGTATGTACTACAGCCATCTATGTGATATATTGTTTGCCGGAGCTTTATGGAATTACTTGGCTCTACTCATATTCTTACTCCAAGCTGTGGAAGTGACTAGTTTACTTGGACTAACTTTTGTGTCATCTTCAGAAAATTTTCATGTCCATGAATTCTGCTTTATAACTTTCATGGTGTCCGCATTATCTAATATGTTGCTATTGTACTTGACTATGAAACATGGAACTAAGCACAGGTTAACAGTTCAGGAGAAATTATCGTTAAGGTATAAATTTATATTTGGTATGGTGAATATAATTTCCTTTTTCTTAGCTGTGTATTTTTACTTCCGTCATAATTGGTACTGCGAGCCCATTGTGTACACTTTTTTTGCCTTTTTTGAATACATAGTTGTTGTTACAAATATGGGTTATCATATGACAGCCTACTGGGATTTTTCTGATCACATTATTACTGTTAACTCGTGCTGTAGTCTCACCATTACACCAAAGCAACATACCAAATATGCTATGAATGACTTTGTGATAAAAGTAGCATGAAGTATTTTTCATAATGGAGCATTCATGAAAGTTCAAATTTGTCATTCATTCAATTTCTAATTTATTTTCCTTGAGTTGTGCGTTGATTGCATTTATTAGTCATTTATACTTATTTTGATATTGAATCTATTTTTGTACAATAGTTTTGGTTAACTGTAGCTTATATTTAAATGTTGCGCATATAAGAGCTAACTTGCATTCTCATTCCATGAAAATGTTTGATATATGAATGTAGAGTTATCAAATGCATTTTGGGTATACTTTTCCATTAGCCTGACAGCAGTTATCAGCATGCATAAATTTTGGCATGGAATGTCATTTTTCTGTCAATATAAAAGCTGCCAAATGTACAGAAATGTGACAATTTTAGAAACATAATGCTACAAAATTGGTGAGAAATTGCATGTTTCGTGGTATTTGATTGCAGTATTGTGTGTGGATTTTAGCTGCTGTCATACCAATAGAAAAATACTCCATAATATACTTAAGTAAATGTGTTCAGTGTTGTATAAATATGCTATTGTTCTAAATATTTTATAATTAATTTTTCACTGATCTCACTGTAGATTTTACATCTCTGCACTAGATCTGAAAACATTTTAAGCCATATTTGTATATATTTTAATGAATATGAAGAGGAAAGAATCTTAAGTAGTTAATAGAAACTGATGAAAGCTGTAAGTTACTTCACAGAATGTACATAAAATATGTATTGCATTTCATGGAATGTATATTATGTTTTAGCGTATATTAACTTTATTTATTTCAATCATTTTTTAATTATTTGGAAATGGAATGTCAAAGTTTTTTTTATTAAATGCTTATTACCTGAAAATTAGTAGGTGTTTTATAATTAAAAAAAATAGATAAAATGTGAATTTAAATGTAAATTATGTCTCCATGAAAAGTTATGTTGGTGAAAAAATTGTTTATCATTAAATACATTATTAAAAGTGCTGTTATTTTAAAATCAGTTGTCAGTTTTGAAAGATTGTTAGATTTTTTTTAAAGTTTTTTTTATCAGATGCAAATAAAATTGCATTTTTTATTGTTATTGCAGTTGAAGTACGATTCATTTTTTCTTTGTGATTCAGACTATAATTTCTATACTGCTTGAAATTCCAATTTCTTAATAAGTAAATAATTTATTCTTAAAATTTGCATTTTATTTTGTACAAAAAACTTATTTAACCATTCCTAACCTAATTAACCAAAATCCTATTTAACCATTTTTGTTTTACAATTTTTATATTTTGTTTTTTCCAAGCCTATATTTTAAAATATTTTAATTCAGATTTAAATTCAGTGACTTTTGATGAGAGGGAAAATATTCATAATGAATAACCACATCTATTAATTTTGGAAAAGAACCGATCTACATTTCTGTTTGCTTTAGAGTAAAAACTGTTTTAATAGTTTTATTTTTTTTTTCAAATCATTATAATAGACTATAAAAAATAATTTAACTTAAATTAAAAAGAAAACTTATCTATTTAGTTAAGGATATTAATCTTTTCTTTCCTTTATTGCTCTCGTTATTTTGAAGTAACTGGTGCCAAAACTTTGGAATGAATAAATTTAGTGATTGGCCCTTTTACTATCAAACTACAGAATTAATTTGTTACATTATTTTAACATACCATTACCAAAATATACCATGTGAAATGTATGGAATACTAATTATCTTAAAATTTCTGCACCTTTGATATTTAATGCAATTTAGAATATTTGTTTTCTGTAGGATTGATATCAAAATTATCTGTACATGGTATCAGAAAATTTCTTCTCCAGAGTAGCATGTATCATCAGAAGGAGATACCTTGAAGGAGCTTTGAAATTATTGTACAAGCAGTGACAGCGAGTTGGAGGGGATCGGTCGCCAAAACCACCACAACCTTTTTTTTTGCAGGAAAAATTTAATTTTTATTTCATTTTAGCTGCTTAAAATTAGGAATTACAAAAAATCAAAAGTGTCCAAGAAAGTTAGCTAATTATGCAAATATTTTTTTTTTCAATTTTGTTGTCGACCCCTTATACTGCTGGATACTTTTAGGTGTCTGTAAATTTTTTGCCGCTCCTCCCCACACACACTTTTGCCACCCTATTATCACCACTATGTACAAGAATTCACCCTGACTTTTTAACCCACTTAACAAGAAGGTTTCTTCAATTATTCACAATGCTCCTAAAATTCTTTTTATGCCTTTCCAAACTATTTATTTATGTAAAAGAAGCTTCCTGTCTCCTTTGTTTAACCATAAAAATGAGAACAAAAACCGTTTTGAAAATGACTAGTAAGAGTAGAGAATACTAGTTTCAAATATTACACTTAATGTTCCAAAACTTTTAAATGAAATGTAGAGCATTACGATTTAGTAATGTGGTGTCTCCTTTTTAAGAATTTATATTTTGCAACCTTTACTTTCTGTCGTTTTGAAATTTATTTTTAATTAGGTATTACTTATTGTTTTCTTCATGAAAAAAATAATAATACAATTAAAAAATAGATGTGTCAGAAGTTGAGGTATCTCTTTCCAGCATTTAGTTTTCTGTTGCGTATCAATAATTTCATCCTTAAATCCTGAAAATCCGCAAAGCCTCGTTATACTGCCCCTTGAGGTGAAAAGGAAGAGATTGGGAACCATTTATCTCTCTCTGTATATATAACATGGGCCTATTCTTCACTGATCTATTGATATTATTATTCATTATATCTAAGCTAAAGGAGCAATTGTACGGTTTTAAAGACAAAAAGAAAAGCAATTTCACTTCTCTGCAGGGACTCCATGCAACCTCACATTTGTTTAGAATCATCTATGTAATTTGACTGTAGACTACTATGTTTGTAGTTCAGAATGTGCTGCCATCTGAATTTGTAAGTTTTCTGTTTTACAATTTGATGGGTAAAATATTCCATCGCATTCATGAGACAAGGAAAAAATTAAATTAAAGCATTTTGTGAATACTCGTGAGAAACTTCTGGAAATGTTTAGCAAAAGACATTACTTTACACATCATGTACCCCACTGTGGCCAGCCTATTTATTAGGATGTAAGACAAAAATTTACACATGGATGTTCCTTTTTTTTAAGGGCTGCTGGTATACTAATAAGGCTCGGTGTTTATGTGATAGTTAGTGGCACCTGGGTCATAATATGATTCCTCCCAACATCATTAGTGGTTTGGATTGTGTGAACAGCTGCCGGAGCATGCCTTTTTTTCGCCCCCTGATATTATTCGGCTTTAAAAAGTGACTTAAATGCATTAATGATTTGTCACCATGGCTAGTGACATAGCAAGGTTAAGTAGTGAAAGGAGAATAAAACGCTTTTCTTACCCTTATCGTCATTAATGGCTTAAAAAGTATAAATGGTGCCGGGAGAATGTTTTTTTTTTACTCCCTCATCATATCCCAGCGCTAGACCAGAATTCTTTATTTTATTTAAAATCACTTCAGCAGTTTTTTCTTAATCTCTCTCTTTTAAAAAAGTAAAAACATTTCTTCCTGGTTTTTGACAGGCTCGAAAATTTTGCCACTTTTGTGGTCATTCCACTCGTATTTGCAGCGTTGACACGGTCAAAAACATGTTTTTGCTAGTTATTTCATTGTGTTTTTTGTTAAATTATTGAAAGTATTGTAGTGTTCTTTATGATTCTTATTGTCAGGTGAGTAAAGTTAAAGTGTTTTGGTTTACATAAGCCATAAGATTTGACATTCGTCACGATGATACAAAACTTTTTATACTTCAGCCCCTCCCCGACCCAAATCCTGGATTCACAACTGTCCTACGATGATTCATTCTGGACATGAACATATTTTAGCAATATCATATTCTGATGCTAAGCAATGTTTGCTGCAAAATTTAAAGAAACTTTCATCTTGATTCTTTTTCATAGTTTTTAACTCCTTACACTCCTTAAGACGTTTCAGCAGGAACTATTTTCCCAGCTGTTAAAATTATACAAAACAACTTGCTTATTTCATCTAATAATTAGGAGGTCTAATTTATTGTGTCATAAATTGGAATGCGGAGGGATAGGAGCCGGAATATTAGTACTGTTCGATATATCCTGATAAAGTAGGAGATGGACATGAATCAAAGTTTGCAACATCTCTTCTTCATATCATGATTGAAGATACATCAATAATGAGAAGTAGGGGGAAATGCGCGAAGTTCAAATACAATAGTATTTATAACAATCCTATCATTTCTCCTTGGCCCTGTGTCTTGCCCCCTCTCAGCAAATGCGCTCGTCTGTGTGATATCGAAGGTCAACCGCCAACTCGTCCGAGCCACGCTATATCTTTTAAGTTGCATTGTAACTTATAAGGGCTTGTAAGTTATAACCATTTATCCACACGTGCTTGAATTGTTTTTTTTATATATTATTCACAAGTTGATTGTCTTTGTTGCATATTCCGACTTAATTAATTAATGTGTACGGTGTGCCCAAAGAAAAAGGAGACTTTTATTGTAGCGGCGCTATTCCGCGTTGTAAAATTTTGAGATATCTCTGGAGATGATGGCTGAGAAATCTCGTAGGCGGTATGTCCTTGCATGAAATAGAAGCGACACAACAAGTAACGTCGTGTCATAAATTCCTCCAAACAGGCTCAAAGCGCAGTAATCCAATTTTTGTCGGCAGAAGATATTAGTTTAATCGGCATTGACAGTCGAATATAGATAGGACTGAGTGTATGTCACAAGGTGAAGTTTTGCGATGGTGCGGTGATTTTTACTCTAATGACTGGATGACATGGCCTAGGTATGTCAGCTGTGCTCATATGTCCACGGTTAAAATCACTTTACCGTCGGAAAACTGCACTACGAGAACATACATTCAATCCAATACACATTCTACTATAAATGCCGGTTCCAATAAAACCTAACAACGAAAATAGGATTACTGCGCGTTTAGCCTGTTTGGAGGAATTTATGGTGTGACGTTACTTATTTTGTCGATTTTGTTTTACTCAAGGACACGCCTCCGCCGAGATTTATCATGACAGAGAGCCATCTACCAGAGACATCTCAAAATTCTACAACTTGGAATAACGCTGCTGCAAAGCAAAGGTCTGCTTTTCATCTGGGCACAGCGTGTAATTATTTAAATTCTTTTTTCAAAACACTTCACATACATTTAATAAGAATTTTAAAATTAAAAGTGTGATTGGAATCACACTTCTTTAGAACAGATATTGAAAAATAACAATAGCAAAAATATTTGTTATTAAAAAATATTGTGGATTATGCATCCCTAGTTGGATATACCCAGATAGCACGTACGTTTGCAGCAAGTTTGATTTTTACTTGATATTATCTTGTCATGGCAAATTTGACGCGTCAGACTTGAAGCGAGACTGCTGCAAATTAACAATGCAGAATCGCCACCCTCGCTTGCAAAATGTGTTTGCCACAAGTTCGCCACGTGGAAAATGGACAACTAGTGCTACCCCTCCTTGCAATGCAAGCTTGCTGTGAATGTGCATGACAAGTTCACAGTACGATTGCAAAAACAAGTTTGCTGCAAAGATGATAGAACACACTAAGAGACCCTAAAACAGAGAAAGAAAGTTCTCTGTTTTAAAAAAACATCCAATTTTTAATAGCATCTCCTAGACCGTTCTTCTTTTTATTAATTTAATAAATCAATGATAATTTGTGAAAAAACTAACTTTTTTATAAAGAAAATTTTGAGACATTTTCCATCTTTTTACTAGAACTCGCACTTTAAAGAAAACTTTATCACCTTTTTCTTAATGTTGAAACTTCAACATTTATAAACAAAATTAAACCTAAAAAACAGTCAATGTTTGTTGAAAAATAATAACTTATACATTTTGTCCCATTTTAAAGTAATTACTTTTGAACTCTAATTTCATAATTTATTCTACTAGCAAAACGTAGTTATTAGCGAAAATCGCTCTCTCTTTGACTTCAAATCATATTCTCAACTCAAAAAATTAATGAAATCAAGAAAACAGTTTAAAATAAATCGTATACGAATCGAATCGAACGATGTATTAGCGAAATCTATCCTCTACTCTCAGAGTTTAACTGGCCGAGTGGTTAGAGCTTCAGCTTCGGAAGCGGTAGGTCGCGAGTTTTAATCCGGGTTATGTTCGTACTCTGTTTTTGCTATAGTTTGCAATGAGTTTGACGTAACTAGCTTGCTCCAAGTTCGTCGCGTGGTGACTTCGAAGCTGACGTTAACGTGCTGCAAACTTGTTTCAAGCTTGCACTCTTGTCATGTCAAATTTGTTGCAAGCTTGCAGATTTTGCAGAGCAAGATTGCTGCAACTTTGCTGCAAACTAAAATTGCTATCTGGGTATAAATAAAATTAGTCGGCCGTGGAAACGTAATCTCATTGGTTAATATTTTTTCCAGTCAGAAGTACGGCAATATTCGAATTAACTACTGTGACTGATTGTCACATCTTGTATGTTGTTTGTGAATTTGTGGTTATCGTTGCAATAAAAGCAGTGGAATGTAAATCGTGTTTTTGTTTAGCTTCTTCATTAAAGTTTTTATGTTAACTTGCTGCCTGGTGTGTAAATTTTACTAAGGACATTCATAGCAGACAGGATGAGAATATAAAATTTGTTACATCTGTGTAAAAAAAATTGCAAGAAGGTAGTTATACTTTGGGGCTGAGATAAAAAGAAGGAAAATGCAGCTCGTAGTGTATGGGGAGAGCTCAGCTTTGGCAGCTCTGCTAGGGGCGCAGGATTGCCACGGTACGGTTCTGGCCCAACCCTCGCTTTTTAGGGTCGGATTATCAAATAGGCAAACTTGGCAACTGCCTAGGGATTCCGTAACGTTGAGGGACTCCACGGTCTCTATTTTTGTTGAGATATTTTCAGTGCAATTTAGCATCGTGCATTCATTTGATTTGCAAGGGCGTATACTCGAACTTATTCAAATAAAAGTATCGCTATAACTTCAGAACATTATTGTTACGAATTTTTTCGAGTTTTCAATTCACTTGAAGATTAGTGTGGTCTTTTTTTTATTATTGATTTTGGCTGACTAATTCACTAGTCAACAGCCCTGATTAACTTTTTTTAGGGTGTTTAGATTGCGTTAAAAAAGTTTTGTAATTTTTTACTATTTTGTTTAGAGTTACTCTTAGATTTAAATTTAATTTTTTTTATACGCGAGATACTGAAACCACCTATCTTGAAGATAACCCGCAATTAAACGTTTTGTTATTAGGGGCCCCGAAACTTGCATTGCCTAAGGGGCTATATAGGGCTTAATCTGGGCCTGTCGCTACTTCACTGGGCCTGAGGTGTCGGCTTCAATAGTAGAGATTTGCCCACGCATTTCTTAAGTACACCGACTGCCAGCTCAATGCGAGTCCAGCAGCTAGTAGCTCGCTGACATCATTACCATCAACTTCTTAATGTCAGTGGCGGAATTTGCCAATACTAGGCCACAGGCACAAAACTACTTGAGGACCCCCTCCTCTCAACCAATATCGTAAATTCGCCGTCAGCTTAGCACTACTATGAATGTCGAATAGATTTTGAGGCTCCCTCCAACACCCAATATCGCTACTTCGCCTGGCTTAGAACTGCTGAATGGGTTTTGAGGCCTCCTGGACTCTCTAGGCACGAGGCGAGCACCTCTAACACCTGTGCGAAAAACCGCCACTGCCTAATGTAAATAACTGGCAGGATTGACAACTTCTATTTCACGAGCAACCTGGCCAGTTTCTGGCGTTGTTTCCGGCTGACTTTTTTTGGGGGAAAGATGGAAATTTTTAATTTCTGTTATTTGTTTTTAATAATTAATTTTGTATTTATATCATATTCTAAAGTGGAAAATATTTGAAATGGAGGGAAAAATAAATCTGGGAAATAATTTTAAATTATGTTCCAAAATGATTGAGAAAAATATCGTCAAAATTTCATGTACAGAATCTATGGGCAAGCATGAATGCTTCGCAAGTTGAAGATTTGTTTTTATTGAAAGAGTTTGCATAATATGCATTTTGTATAACATTTTTAGCTAGAATTTAAAAATAATTCTTGTTTGAATTATATCTAATAATAAGAAAGTAAAGAACAAAGCCAGTAAAAATTTAAAAAAATAAAACCGTGAAAAAACAAACTGCATAAGAATTAAATACTCATCCAGAAAAACGACTCATCAAGAGTACGAACTCGTTCAAAAGCCGTTCCTAAAATCATTCTAATCAACCAATATCCCTAAATGTTTAAAAAGATGATTAATAATAGAAAAGGAAAAAAATGTAATCTTAAAGAAGCTCGTCAAAAAATTATTTTCCACTATTGGATGGGGTTGCTAATTATGAAACTTTAATGCACGGTAGGTACCCAAAAGTTAAAATTTAGTTTAATATATGTAAATTATTAAAACAATAATGGGTACTGAAATATAAAACTCGATAATATGCAATTCTAGCTACACTCTTATAATGCACCTACCTTTGCAGACCTGAAAAACTTGGCCGCTATAGAAATTAAATTATCTGAAAACACTTTAGTACATTGCAAATTGTGAAAACAAATTAGAGAAATTAAAACAGAATCAAATTAGAATTTAAAATATTTTTTATTAATAAATGATTAAATTAAGTATTACTGCTATATTATGAATTAATTGTAATGTGGATGCACATAACAATCAATATAAAAACACAAATGATAAATGTAGCTATACACATCAAAAACAATAAGCGCTGCAGGCTTGATATGATAAAAAAAAAACTACTGAAAACACAAATACTTAATTCCAAGAAACATTTTTTTGCTTCTATAAAAAATTTGATATGTGTTGAAAATGCCAAGGCACACTTTGTTCGTGAAAAACTTTAACGATGAATTCAAACATTGAAAATCGCTTTTTTCATTCACATTCGACTAACTTTTTTACTATTTATAGGTGATTCAGCTGTGTAGTTGAAGTCCACAACTTTCTTCACTTTCATAATTATCACGAAAAAGAAAACTGCGAGGAACAGGCCGTTCAATTATTATTGTATTGCTGTGCATGGTAGTTTGAATAGATCTATCCAATAACTGAGATCGGATAAATACGGTTTGCTTTAAAGTTCATTCAATCTACAGTTGAAAAAGACTATATCCACAGCCCAATCGTTGAATAATTATTACGAAGAGCTCAAATGGAATTCGACAGCCATTATTCCAAATGCGAACACAAACCGCTGCAGTTCAATCTCGTTCCGATTAACAGGCTCGATATTCAATCATATTCTTTTTACTGGCAGAAGGACATGGAAAGAATTCTTGATGGTCACCTTTTTGCCATTTTTATGGGAACGAACAGTATAAAAAAAGCAGGGACAAGCACCCTGAAGGCCCAATGGCCTCCAGGAGCCCTCAGGTGAAAAAATACACCTCCTTACTGTACCGTTACTCAATTCAAAATTCACAAAGGAAAATGCTTCCAGTGAAAAGCCAAAGCCAAATAACGCCAAAATTCCTACGCAGAAACAAGATGGCGAGTAAATAGTCCCGTTGAAAAATTTTGATTTAAAAATTAATAAAGTTGAAACATTAATGGAAAAGACAACAAAATTAAGACAATTAATATTTAAGTCGAATACAAAGTAAATAATTAAGAAAAATTTAGATAATTAATGAAACTGCTAAAAATTACCGTTTGAATTTCAAAAGTTGTCAAAAAATGCCACATGAGATGAAAGAAACTTCGGTGGCGAAGAATTAAATATTTAAAAATACTGATAAAACCGAAAAATGATGTAGATGCAATTTTTGCAATCTAACATCCACTTAATGCCAAAAGACAACACAAATGTGCGAATACGTTCGCCCGTTCACGCAATAATAACCAGCGGGAGTGGTTTTCCCTAAACTTTCTCGTATACTTCCGAAAAAGGTGCTGTTTCCCCTCCCCCCCGCGTGGATAAAAAACTTCGAACTTACTGTAACCCATAATCCAATGACTATCAGAAGATTTTTCATTGTAGATTATAGTGAATGTAAAATATTTAGGTGAAGAATCATATTCAAAGAGATGCGTATCTATTAAAACTTAGCAATATTTACATTTTCTATCACACTCTAGCAAGCTCCGCTGTAACGTCACGGCCGATGGCCGCGGTTTGATGGCTGAGCAAATTCGAGGCGATTTCAGACAATGAGTAGTTTTGCCGAATTTTATTACAGCTAATTTATATACACACATTTGTAATATACATTTTCTAGATTAGAATGCTTATGTACAAAAAATCAATAAAAATGACCTCGAAGGGAGGAACTGTAACTCTTGGTCGAGTAGTTAATAAATTTCGCGAAACCAACCTGCACTGCGCTGGAAAATTCAATATAGTCCCGGAGTTCTATGTAAACTCCTACGAGATGAGCCCGAGGACCGGGTCTATCCGTAAATATCCGAACTCGCAATCCCTGATGGGAGTACTCCGAGTCTCGATTCGAAGCAGACCTAACGCTCACCAGCGTAGGTGAAGTCCAACTGTCAACTCCCTCCGACAAACGAAATCCGCCCGTTTTATGTACTGATCCGGGTCTCCTCATTAGCACGATGACATTCCTTTCTACCACCTGCAAAAAGTCCCACCATTATGTCTCCCTCGTTAGCACTCTTCCTACAAAGGTAAATGTTACCCCTCGTCCAACAAATCCACGCTTCGTTACTTTGAATTGACCAGTTCCCTTCATGTAGGCGACATTGTCAATCAACGCTTTTTTAAGAACCCTGTGGTCCTGTCTGGTCTCCAGCAATTATAGTCGCGTCTGCGGACGCTTTTGGCGCCTCTGTCCCGCCAATCTTTGTTATAACACACCTGCACAGAGAAGCATTGTCATTCCTCAGACGGTTGACACTAGTCGAAGAACGTTGTGTTAAATTCCACCTGCACCCTAAATCATCGTTTTGTTACAGCTCCCCTAAATAATCGTTATTATTTGGCGATTTTGTTACAGCTCCTCTAAGTAATCGTTATTATTTTGCGACTTTGTTACACCGCCAATGCGAGGGCGTGCGCGAGCGAAAAAAAACAGGAGAAAATGACCTCGTTGGCTATCGCTGAATAGCTTGCGCATGCGCAGAGATTGCTTCCAGTACGCAAGTGAAAAAATTGAATATGCAATTTGAACGCCTTTTTTTAACCGATTGAAACAAAATTTGGGCACAGATCTATAATTAATGTTAGCAACCGTCATACCAATTTTTATTTATCTCAGCCAAAGGGTTTAGGGGATATAATTTTTACAAGCTTGCGATTATACAGTCCGACAGACCATCAATCTTTCGACGGATTTGGTCCAAACTTTGATACGGACCTACATTCATGATGATAAAACTGTGTACCAAATTTTATCCATCTAGCTATTCAAGTTTTTGAGTTACAGTGTTCACATGACCGCCAGACAGACTTCCCGTGGACGGATTTTGTCCAAAATTTGATAGAAACCTACAAATTATGTGTAAAGATCACATACCAAATTTCATCCCTATATCTCTAAGAGTTTTCGAGTTATCGTTTTCACAGACAGACATAATTCCAAAATTGTATTTTTCTGACTCAGAGAGGTCTAAAACGTGGAGATTCGTCAAAATCTCGAGTTCGAATTTTTTGACGACTACAATACTTTCTCTTTGTAAACTTCGTATACGAAAAAGTAAAAATCATTAAATTCATATTTGCATTATATTCTTATTGCGTCAGTGCTTATGTCAATAACTCTGCAACATAAAACGATATGCTTGTTTTAGATAAAAATGAAAGTTCGAGGATGAAATCAGAATATTTACTATCAGAATTAAATTTTCTCAACGGAATTTCAGATTTTCGAATATCTTTGGCCAGATGTAAACAAATGAGAAGAAATATTCTATTTAAGAAAGAAAGAAAACTCTTATTAATTTTGTTATCAATTATGAATACTTTCATATTCATTCCGTTACAATATAATAAAAGAAGTGATTGGGCGCATCACTTAAAGAATATCCTTGTGCGCGGCAGTACATCTGCCTTAAAATGATAAATTTCGATAGTGTGCGACATTAAAAACTAAGAACAAATATAAAATACTATTTTTGATATACCAGCCAGAGTGTTCTTACCTCGATTTGTTCTTATTCTTTCACAATATGGTGCGTTTTGTGTAGCATTGTAGTATAGTGAAGAAAATCGAGTATACATTTGGACCTCTTCCCTTTAGTTAGGGGTTCCCAACCTTTATTCCCTCGCATACCCCATATCCTTCCCTTTCCCTACCAACCATCCATCTATGTAAAGAAGTTTTTATCAATAACTAGCAGTACCCGCACGGCGTTGCCCGTGGAATCGGGACTTCAACAAATTAAAAAAAAAAAACCGCCCACAATGACACAAAAAAGCTTTGAAAACAAAATCAAAACAGAAGATAGACATTATTGATTTTCCCGCTTATTTTGCTTCGCGATTATGACATTTGAGCTAGTAGGAAAACAGTACAGAGTACGTTAATCCAAAACTGTATTAAAAATTGCAACGTGAAAATCATTAATAAACAGCAAGAAGCAACTTAAATAACGTGTGTTTTTTTAATAAACTTTAGAAGCAAATCAAAAGTATAAAAAATATAAATCAGAACGCGATCCCCCCTCCCCCCACCTAGATTAAAAAATTGTCTATCATGAGCTTGAAGTGTAAGGCGAAATTGATCAGAACGTAACAGACAGATGCGCACAAAGAAAAAATAACCAAAAGGAGAAAAAAAAAAACATTTGCCTAAACTTGCTTAAACAGTTTAATAATTCATTCAAAGTAAAGCAATAAAAGTAATTCATTTTATTCCCGTACCTACCCTCATTCATGGCAGGAAGCCAAATAAAGCCATAGCTCTAATTTTTTCCGCCAGATGGCGCACACTTGGATTGAACGGGATTTCCGTATTCCGATTCCTTCTGAAGAACTTCTCTGACCCCATCAACTAAAAAATTAATTACAAATCGACTTAAATTGGTATTGTAACCGTTCTTGCTTTAAATGAAGGAGAACCGTTTTATTTATTAGCTCGAAAATTTTCAAAAAGATAAGGAAAATAGAACGTGAGATGGAGTCATTTGATTTTGAAATCTTAAAATTTCACTCGAAAACTGACTATTATTTAAAAATTTCTCAAAATTCAGCAAATTACGTTAGACTTTCAAAACAAACGTCATTAAAACGATAATTGTTTGCTATATTTGATGGTGCATCGATTGTTTTTTCCCGATCATTATTTCTCGTGGATCGGCCAAAAATGTGCTAAAAAGCACCCAAACCAACACAAAACATTAAATAAAAAAATTTCTAGATGAAATTTTAAAATTCAGGCTTCGAGGTGCATTGAGTCACCGTTAAGACTACCTGTGTGCTAAATTTCAAGTTTGTAAGTGCGATAGATTCGTCTGGACATCGCACGCAGGCACGCACACACACAAACATTGCCTTTTATAAGTATAAATGTTAAGGGCTGAAGAGTCAAATGACTAGAGTTAAGAACATTTGCTGGACTTATTTTTTATTTTACATTTTATTGCATTTTTACAATAGCATTAGTTCAACACCAAAACAAATGAAATTAGTATTGTAATTATTTCAGATTAACTTGTAAGGATGGCAAAAATTACACTCTGTAATAACCAACTTTTCAACTGGTATAAATATTAAATAGCAAGTACTAACTTGGGAAAACAAAATGTATAACTTTTTAAATTCCTTATGTTTTGTTGTTTCCGTTATTACCAACTTTGATTTCGCTTACACGGGATACACAGGTTGGGAACCTCTGCTTTAGCTGATAGTGTCAGATTTGTCAAGATTACATACACAATTTTATTTTTTATAGCTTGTTGCATTTTTGATTTATCGGTGTTCACATGTCCACAAATAGACAGCCAGTCAGCCCTTCGACGGATTTGATCCAAAATTTGATACATATCCACAATTTTAATGATAAAATCACATGCCAAATTTCATCCTTCTGGTTAGTTGCGCTATATTTCATTGTCTCCATCAGCCTACAGTTATTAAAAACTGAATTCTTTCAAGCATAATTGTTAAACGAATAAAAGAGATTTTATTTAATATTTAACAAGTAATTTGAATAAAACAATTACTCAGACAATCTACCTAATAATTTCTAGAATTACTCTGTAAGTGAATTTCCATAAGGGGGAATAATGTTCATATCTTTAATTTATATTTGTCGGTCAGTTCAAAATTTATTTTCTGAGCATGCGTTAAATTACTTAATATTTAACAAGTAATTTGAATAAAACAGTTACTCAGGCAATTTACCTAAATAATTTTTAGAATTATTTTGTAAGAGAAGTTTCATACACGGAAATAATTTTCATGTCTTTATTCATATTTATCGGCTCGCTCAGAATTTTTCTGAGCATGCGTTAAGTTAAAGCTGCAATATTTTTGCATCAATTATTTAGGTAAATGTCTTCTTTAACGTCAATTTCATAAAACGGAATGAATAATATCCAAGAAAATCGATACGTAGACTGTAATAATGTTTGCTTCTCTATTGGAAGAGTGACACCTCAAGAGCTGCCATTGGCTGAATGGCCAGGCTGCGTATTGATCGAACTGTCCGGCATTCACACATCCGGCACTGGACTCGCTCACTCACGCTAGTAGGGTAAGGAAGGAGTGTCATTCATCGACTCAGGCACTTGCTTCAGCGGAAGTAGAAAATTCTGTTCTGCAGAATTTTTGTTGAGCGCCATATGCGGTAATTAAACGAACATAATAACTTTATTTATGAAAAACACCTTTCTCCTTTAAAATACTGCCATCGAACTGGTTGAAATCAGTTACAATGGAATAATCGCTCTTTGAGAAAATTTCTCCAGAGATCGTTTTTATTGCGTAGCAGTTTCATTCTGTATTTTTGGACATACACAGCGTAAAACTTTACTGATTCTTTTCGTGTTCTTTGGAAGTTTTTGCCGTTCATTATCATGCCTCCTCAGATCGGAGGTAAAGCTGTGAAAAAGGCGGGAAAGGCACAAAAAGCCGTTCGAACGGGTGATAAGAAACGAAGGAAGAAGAAGAGGAAGGAAAGTTTCAGCATCTACATCTATAAAGTTTTGAAGCAAGTGCATCCTGACACCGGTATATCCAGCAAGGCTATGTCCATCATGAACAGCTTTGTGAATGATGTCTTTGAGAGAATTGCGGCTGAATCATCCAGGTTGGCTCACTATAACAAGCGATCGACCATCACGAGTCGCGAGATTCAGACGGCTGTTCGCCTTCTTTTACCAGGAGAATTGGCCAAGCATGCAGTATCTGAAGGAACCAAGGCAGTCACCAAGTATACCAGCTCCAAGTAAAAGACACTCTAGATGGTCTGCTGTGAATACTGATCGTAAAGAATTATGCAGGTCAGCATCATACAGATCGTTCATGAATGTTTTTCGACCACAAAGGATGTATACGGTGGCCGTTTCTACTGAAGTACAGAATTGAAGCTGAAATAAAACGATCATGTGTAGCAGTATGAACTTGATATGATTTTAGTAGTAGATTAGATTTAAATGTGGGGATCATGTTTGAATGGAATTTTAATTTCTACTTTGAAGAATTTTACTCCGATGTGTACAAAATTTCATTAAATGTTGTCATCAGTTGTGGTTCCAGTTTTGCTTAGAACATGTTAGAATAGTAATTGTGATGATAAAATGAGAATTGTGGGGAGTGGTCACGGGAACAATTTTCTAAAACTTCGCCGATGACAATTTTTTACTTTCCTTTATGCTATTTTTGTGATTGCCTGTTATTCGATTTTCAGTTAAGAAATCATTTAGTATAACAAAATGTGGCCAATGAGTTCTGTTTTCAGGAATTATTTTATCAAATAATCCAGTATAATCAATCTAATTCTGTACCTTATATGTTACCTGATTTAAGAAGTGTTTAAAAAAATTTCATGTGGATGATCAACACATACTGAAAAAAATGTCAATGGTTGAAAAAATACTCTTCTTTTGGAAATAAAAAAACAGCTTATAATACACAATGTATAAAATGTTTAAATTGTGTAATGTCTTTGCAGATACAGGTATAATGAACCTGGACCAATTTGCCTGAATTCAAACTATTTTGAAAATTTCATTTAAGAACTCAATTTATTTCAATTCATCTATAACAAAAAAAAAAAAAAAAGTAGAGGTTCTTTTTTGTAAAATTGCCTCATTTCAGAGTTGAAAGTTCAATTTCCTTGTCTTGAAACTGTATCCTTTTAAAATACCATTAAAATTTTTTTTTAAACATCTGATCCTGGATAATTTCTATTTTTTCCTTGGCATCATTTTATATTAAAAATTAGAATAGAAAGCTAGACTAAATTTATAATAACCTGCATACTTGTTATGTTTTGATTATTTTTTCTAAAATCTAAGATTTTGCATAAACATTACAATATGCTTCAGGAAAAACAGTTATAACATTATTTAGATAAAGTTCTCTCGGAAGAAAAAAATCATTTAATTTGAGTTCCAGTGATTTGGAAAGGTCCAATGAAGAAATAAAAAAGCATCTTCATACAGGAACTAGTATTCAAAATATGAAATGTATATAGTACAACCTGAAAACTACCATTTAACTTTTGCATAAAATGTAATTTCTTATTTTCAGCACAAAATTTTACTGATTTCAATATAAAATTATATCTCTTTCAAAAAAATCATTTGAATAGAAACACCCCAAGAGGTTTAGGCATAACATAATTAGTAAAAATATTTTCTAAAATGTTTCCTTAAAGTTAAATTTTCTTCAACTTATTTATTTTTTAAAATCAAGTTCTCTTTACCAGTCTAAAAATGTAACATTATTTTAAAATATAAGGTTTGATTTTAGTAAAAATCTAAATGAAATTCTTCTAATGGACTTTTTTCATACTGCTTAAGTCTCAAAGGAAAGGAAAATACATTATTCACAAATTCAAACCTTGAATATCTGCTTACAAATTGCTGCATGCACAGGGTATCACAAGCATTGCAATAATTTTAAAAAAATGTATTAATGAAAAAAAAAAGCTTAGTTCAGATTCACAGTAAATAATGGAAGTATAAATGTATCAAATTATCAGTAACAAATACGAAACAAACATAGCAGAAATGCAAAAGCAACATATACAAAATAAACATTCAAAAAACAAAATGTCAAGAAAAAAAATTATCAGTATTTATATAAGTGCGAGGCCAGAGTATGAAATTTCAAATTTAACCTAATTAAAAAAGAAAAATAAACGTTAATCTTAATAAAAATAAGTCATTGTGGGTATGTCCCATATCTCCTAAACTACTGCAACAATTTCAACCAAACTTCGCACACTTAACATTTAAGACAAGAGGAAGATTCTAGTCAACTTTCCGAAAGTGTTTTTCCGCATTAACTTCGAAGAAAATTATCACCCCTCCAAAAAAAATATTTTTATACCATCTTAAAGTTCAAAATTTTACCTTTTCAATGATACCAATTTTATATCTGTGAAATGTTTCCTTCAACTTGTATTAATTTTGTAATTTTTAATAAATTATTACAGCAGACGATTCCTAAATACAGCAAATGTAATGATACTTCGTTGCTAGGCAACGGTGAGACTTGGAAGAAATTTCTTTTTATTTCCGTAAATATTTTAAAAAGAAGTGCAAAAATCGCTGTCGACTTTAAAAGGCCCAAAAGTTAACATTTTATTAAAAATTAAGCAAGATTTTGCGGGTTTTTTTTTGTGATATATTTCGAAAGTGTTATGTTACAACTATTTTTATACTATATTAAAGTTTAAAAAATAGCTTTTCAGTGACACAAATTTCATTTGCGTTAAAAATTGTCGCTTATTTCAATATATACATATATATTTTTAAATTCAATTGTGTATAAAATTCACAATTTGTAGCAATGTATTTTTTATTGTTAAAGAACAAGAATATGTACGTATGAACAGCTGTAGCTAGAACATATAAAAAAAAAATTCTGGAAGAATACTAAAAAGTTTAAAAGCAGACGATTCATAATTTATACAGGGAACAACTATTGATCTCGTTTATTTTGACGCTTTTTATTAATGAAAATTTAACTTGAAATAATTGACCCAAAACATTCGTCAAAATCCTTCTTATACTTCACTATTTATGAACGAAATTTGAAGTAAAAACGTTTCAGACGATTAAGAAATTTGTTTTAAAATTTTCTAAACAAAAATAGTTTTTTCATTAAAAATATTAAGACATAAAAGTGTCTGAACCCCGAGCATAACAGATAGTCAAGTCTAAATGCATTTTCTCAAATGTCGATTCACTCTCAATGCTAATCACCATACAGTGGCGCCACCTGGTGGTCATTTATCGGAAAATTTTAATACACATTTCTAAGTTCACAACAAAGAATTATACTTTATAGACTCGCAATTATTTTAAAAATAAGGAAATACCTATAGGCCTGCGACATTATTTTAACTTCCACTCAACACAGTACTTAGAAATTTTGTAAGGTCTATAGTAAAATGTTAACAAATACGATTACATTTTTAATAACCTATCGGCTTTCTTCATACTAATAGTGCTTTAAATGCAATCGTAAAAATTTCATTAATGTTTCAATTAAGATGCAAGTATAGTCTTGAGAAATTAATTCTGCACCACATCAGAATATCTAGCCGAAATTTAAATTCAAAGGACAAAAAGGGAATATCCAAGGTTAAGTTAAAATAAGCTCCAAGGTAATTTCACGTCGAATAGGTTAATTTCTTTTTGCAATAATTTATGCATTTAGAAGGGATTATAGTAACTAAAAATAACGAGTTCAAAAACTTCATGTCAAAGTTGACGCATGCAAAATAAAATCGCGAAGAAATAATTAAAGGTAAGTAACCTTGGTGAAGGTGGTAACTCGCCACACTGCTGATTCAGAACAACCATGAACACCATATTTGGCGAGAAATCGCCTAACTTTGGTGACCACACAGTGTTAAGTCGAGCCAATTAAATATAGCTTCTTAGAAAAATTAAAATTTTATAAACACAAATATTTCGAAATTCACAAGAATTAACTATGAATGTCTAAAACAGTAAAATAACTTCATTAAAAAAATTTAATTACCTAAATCAACTTAACGCTTGAATAAAATAAAGAGTATTGAATATTCTATGCACTAACTTTTCCCAAAGACTTACCTTTTAGCGTCGATAGATGGCAGCATCATCATTCATCTCTATCTTGGGAGAAAAATTTCTAGCTTTATTTTCTATTATTCTTTGTTTCTTTTTAGGTATTCTCACTTTTTTGTCTCTTTAGATAATCATTATTTATTTTAAAGACACATTCTAATTTTGAATTTCTACACTGGCCACATTTCCTTTAGACCTGCGTCATGTTTGCTTTAAATTTCAATTATAAACAATTTAAAATCTTTATATTTTAAATATAGGTAACCAAAATTTCATGCATTAAAAATCTATTTGGAAATATACTTGAATTTAAATGCATACATTTAATCTATAAAGGTGCAGCATGATCAGGATATCAAAATAAACTTCACGCCTAAATAATATCGTATTATGAAAACCTAAGTCTATATAAACTCACTGCTATTAACTAAACAGGAAAATATTACTCAGTGGCCATACTAATACATTAAAAAAATTACCAGATTACATCAACCCAAAACTATTATCATAGAAATATACAATTCCATAAATTAGGTAGTACTATGAACACCAATAAATCAAATAAATTTTTAAATCTTTTATTTAGAAAAATTATGAGCATTTACAATAAAATGCCTTGTGCAAGTTGGTCAACATTTCCTTAATTCCACATCAGGAATTCTGGAGGATGCAAATGAACATTATACAATTTAAATTTTAACACATTCCTCTTAAATAAACAATAACATTTCTTCAAATAAAAATAATCTGCATATGAATATTTTGGATGAATTTACATGATGGCATTAGAAATCAATAATTAAGAATTCACAATTAATCAAAATATTTTGCATTTCAACTTATGAAAAAATCCGTTAAAAAAAACAGCATGATTGTAGAAAAATATCAAGCATATTGTAGATAAATTTCTTTAACCAATTGAGTGACTTACTTCAACAATGCAGCAGAAAAATAAGATTTTAACAGTTCCGTGGGAGAATTTTCGCAGGATGATTCAAATGTCCTTGTATCTACACAAATGAAAGCATACGATGTTGGTGAACTTCAAATGCAAAATGGATGATTGATGGCTTTCATGATGAGTCATAATACATGAAAATTCAGAGAGGATGATTGATGCAGGGATGAAGAAAACACAACTAAAAGAGTCCTTCTAAAACAATGCATGAGCGATGAAAAATGGTATATTTACAGTTCGTCACGAACGGATGAAAAAAGTCTTACTTCTTGGCTTTCTTAGGTGCTGCCTTCTTTGGTGTCTTGGTCTTCTTAGGTTTGGGCTTTACAGCCTTGGGCTTCTTGGGACTCTTAGCAAGCTTGGCAGCCTTAGGCTTCTTGGCTGCTGGGGCCTTCTTTGCGGCCTTTGGTTTTGCTACTTTTTTAGCGGCTGCAGGTTTGGCCACCTTCTTAGGCTTGGCTGCTTTCTCGGCTTTGGGCTTGCTGGACTTCTCCTTGGTTGCAGTGGTCATACGGAAAGAACCAGAGGCACCTTTTCCTTTGGTCTGAACTAATGTTCCGGATGCAACAGCATTCTTCAAGTACTTTTTGATGAATGGCGAAAGCTTATCAACATCAACTTTGTAGTGAGATGCAATGTACTTCTTAACGGCTTGCAGAGATGAACCACCACGCTCCTTCAGAGTTGAAATGGCTGTATTGACCATCTCGGACACCTTGGGATGATTTGGTGCTGTTTTGGGCTTTTTCGGCTTCGCTGCCTTTGCCTTCTTAGGGGTGGTTGCGGGAGCAGGAGCTGCTTCGGTTTCTGCCATCTTAATGAAAATCTGCAACTTCGATACAAATCAGAAAAGCAACTACTTTGACAGTGCGATACTGCGAAATTTGAGAGCAAGAGAGACAACACGCTACTAAATCAGCTGGGATCAGAGTGCTAAACGAGGAGCAAAACCACCCGCTTAAATAGACTCTACGCGGACGTCGCAGAAAGCTGTAAACTTTGGGAGCGCGGCAAAGGCACGGAGTGTCTGCTCGAACACCTTTGGCCAGCGAAACTGTGTTTCTTGCATGGAAAGAAGGGCTTATAATAAATCGATATTACGATATAGAATTTCTAAACCTGTTGAAATTGATAGAGCCAAATCTAAACTTCATTTTACTATTGAGGAAAAAGTTTGCACTTTCTTTGGAAGAAGAATAAAATAGGTGAATTGTGACTTCACTCTTGTCACGAAAACGAGTACGTTCGTTGTTTTTTAATAATTTTTGTTTAAATTTCTTCGTTACAATGGAAAAAACGTAGGGGAATGAACATAAGAATACCAACTACTACGTCAGTGAAAAAAAAGATTTTTTGAAAAGCCGAAACTTAGAAAAAATAATTTCTTTTTGAGATACCTTAGCACACGCCATCTACTTCAATGCATGATCCTGGTTTTTTAAAACCTAATACAAAATCTTTAAAAAATTAATTTAAGTCATAAAACACTCAAAAAAGATTTGAATTTATGTATTCTACATCAGAATAAAATATAGGTAGCGAATTTTAGATGCGAAAAAGAGTTTTTCGGTGCGAAATGAGAAATCATTCGATAACTGCGTAGCAATCTCTAGTTCAGTCGGGTGTTGTATAGTGTTAATTTATATATCTTTTTAGAATAATTTAAAACCGTTAATAATTCAAAGTATGGTAGTAAATTATGTTTGAATGTCTTAATAATTTATTTAACAAATTTTGCTGCTACTTTAAGGACTTTTTAATAAAGAAAGGCGAAAGCATTTTTTGGATACATATAGAAATTTAGATTCAAGATGGCTACGTCTTCAAGAGACGCATCAAAAATTCAAATAAAATTTTATTTAATATATTATGGTAATTATTATGACTTAAAAAGTGAATAAAACTGATGTTTTTTTATCTCAATAACTAATTTTATTCATGCTTAAAGACAGCAATTTTTTGTATAATGGTTGTTTTAGTTTTATTCAAGTGAGTGTCTATGGCAGAGAGCTGAAGGTGATCCCCAAATCTCTAATTTGGAAAATATGAGGCAAATATTATTTCAAGATTAAAATCAAAATTTTTCACAGAACAAGTAATTTTTTTTTACTAAAGTATCTTAAATAAAAGGTCTTCTAAGGTAGGTAACAATGAAGTACAGTTTTTTTAATTGTTATTTTCAATTAATCTGAATGAAAAAAAAATTAAGAGTGAAAACTTGTAACGCCTGAATATATTAAATTTATTTGTATATAATTTTTTTCATTCATTGCTTTTGATCACTGAAAAATTAGAATTAAAAAAAAACGCATTTGGAAAATTCTAGTTGCTGTTGCTAACCAACTTCAACACTGTGTACATATGCAGTTCATAATTCATTTTTCTCTGCAGTAAATTACTCAGAAAACCGTACCTAAAAATACTACTTATAAAAAAAATCAGGTGATAAATTCTGGAATAAGAGTTATTTAAAAATGAAAATATTTCGAATTTTTTTTTTTCCTTTTTATAGTTAATGAATGCATTATTTAAAAAAAATGAACAAAATTGAAAATTAAATATGATGCTTATAAAATTAAAACTTTTTATTCTGAAATAAAATTACAAAAAATATTAATTTTCAGGTTGATTTTTTTTTATTCATTGAAAATATATATTTTTAAAATTATGTAATAAATTTGGTAGTTTAGAGATACCAATTTAATATTTTCTTTTTTAGGTAAAAAAATCTTATAGCATAATTTCTGTAGATTAAAAATCTGATAATTATATCCGTTTAGGTGATTATTTTGAAAATAAAATTTCCATAGCATATAAGATTATTATACCATTAAGACGTATGGAGATCGATGGGCTTCTATTTAAACCATGATAAATGGCAAATTCCACTCGATCTTCTTAATCAATAATAAAAATAAATAATGATTTTGTATCATATAAGTACAGTTCTTTTATACTTTAAATTACAATAATGTTATTTCCAACGAATTGAATTTAAAATGTTGAAATAAAAAATCTTTAAAAAAATCCTGATATTCGTTTTATAATGCGTTATTAAATTTACTTGAATAAAAAGAGAACGCTTTTAAAAATTATTTGCATCTTTCAATCGTATTTTATTTGCTTTAAAACCATGACAATAATCTTAAAATATGTAGAAAAGTCGTTATGGGTGTGTTATTCAAATAGATTTGAATACGAAACCGATTGCGATTTTTTTTCCGGTTTCCAACATTATTTTCGCAAAAATAACCATATACTCTTCAAGCTATCATAATTTGCTTCGTTTTGATATAAGTTTAAATTTTAAGTTCATTTTGTCTCATTTTATATAATTTGAGACACACTAATAATTTTCTTTGAATTCCGAAACTAACAGTCTCCAGGAGAAACTAGTGCGAGATATCTCCGAAAGAGGGCGTCTGTTTAAAGTTGATTGGAACGCAAGAGATTCGGAGGCAGCCGAGAGGATTCCTTTCGATGCCTTTCTATCCCAAAATTGTGTTTGTTGATTGAGAAAAATTGGGTGTAATGCGCCGAAATTTTATTGAATATTTATGGAAATCAACTCTATGCATTTTTTGAAACCTGAAGTTTATTTTAACCTACAAAAAATCTTCCAGAAATCTGTCAAATAAACTTTAAATTAAGAAAATCTTAGCATAACTATAACAGAAATTTATATCTTTGTTGTTTATTTTCGATTTAAAAACATCAGATTGTTTATTCTGCACAAAATATAAATGCAGTGTTGTACTTGGAAATCTACCCTGTCTGTCTAACACAAAAAGTTTGGTTTAAAAGTAATTATTCATGCAGAAAAAAAATAATGTTTAAGGAGTGGTAACACACACCATCTAAGGCAATGCTTGTTGTTATTCAATATAGAAAGCTGGTAAAGGATTTAAATAATTAAACTTTTATCATTTATGATAAAAAAATAAGTTACAAAAGACATTTTAAATATCAAAATTTTTTAAAAAGCCTTGCGAATAATTGAGTTTGGAATAATTTTATTTAAAACTAAACCTTATTTGATACAATGGCGCAGTGTTTTACTAGAAGTTTCCATTCTGCGCAGCTGAGAAGACCTCTTTATTTTGGAACTTTGTAAACTTCTATAAATTTTTGTAACAATATTCATTATTTTTAAACCGTTTAAAGTATCGGGTTCAGTTCATAAATTATTTTTTTCGCTGTTTTGTTTAGTGAAATAAGGAAATATTTTAAAATAGATTGAAGGAACAATTTTACATTAATATTTTTTCTAACTTCCGAAGCTGAAATAAAATAACTAAAAAATATAGGAATTTAATTTGCACAATTTGCATAAAATTAAATTATTCGAATTAACCAAGAACAATAGCTTGTGGTTGTCAGTTCTTGAGAAAGAAGCAAAAAGATAAATATTTATTTAGACTTTTGATGAAATTGTATCTTAAAGCCCATTTAATGAATATACATACTTTCATTTATTATCGTTATTTAATAATAGATATTACACTAATTTTAAAGGAGCCCATTTGGGGTCGTATACCTTGCGACCCCAAATGGGGGTTTTCAACAGTATTTTTGTGTTGGAAAGATTTTGATAATATGCAAATTTGTTAGAATTTTTAAAACCGGAATCAGAAATAGATTTTAAAAAATCATTTTGATTCAAAATATTTCATTGGAATGAAGAATATAATTGCATTACATCAGATTTTTAAAAATTTATATTTGCTAATAAGTTGTTTTGCTTTCCTATGTATATGCATAGTTAGGGTAGTCAAAAATTTTGATAGAAACTGAGCAGTTATTTTTGAAACCTGATAGGAGTTGCAAATAGAGAAATTTGACATTAGATTTATATTAATATCTTAAAATGTTTTTATTAGCGGATATGTCAATTTAAAAAACAAGTTATAAACTCGGTTTTATAATTTTAAGTTAATTGTTCACTTTTAAGTAATTTTGAAGTATTTTTCTGTTCCGTTTGGTTTAAGTGACTATATTTTCTGAGCTCCAGCCCTTGATGCTGTAGATGTTAAGAAAGAAAACATAGGAGTACAAGACAAAATCTCGGCAATTTTGTAGAAAAAAAAAATTAGAAGACTTTTTGAGTGACAATGTATAGGTATTTATTCTTTATCACAGAATGTATAACAAAATGTGATTCTCATTATTGGATATTTATTGCGATATTTTTTTATCATTTTATTACAATAGATCGATAG
This sequence comes from Araneus ventricosus, assembly GCA_013235015.1. Classification (NCBI taxonomy): domain Eukaryota; kingdom Metazoa; phylum Arthropoda; class Arachnida; order Araneae; family Araneidae; genus Araneus; species Araneus ventricosus. The sequence goes on along the minus strand of BGPR01000107.1, from coordinate 1,238,884 downwards.
ATATTAAAATGATGAATTTTTTGCAATAGTCTATATTGGTTTTTCTTTCTTCTTAGGGAAGTTAAAAAGGAAATATTCAAATTTTAATTTTATTTGTAAAAACATTCCGTTGGCGACTGCCGTGATGTTTGATTTTGTTTTCTAATTAAATCACTCTGAATTGAATATATATCTGTAAAATTATTTCATCCATGGTTTTAGGCGATGCACTATCGAATACCTGCGGCGTTTTTCTTTTTTTTGTTTTTTCATTGAAATGAATCGGAACCGAATCAAAACGGCGTACCACTGAATGTTATATTTTACTGTTACTGATTCATCAGATTGATTAATGCGCATTGATTATATTCATTGCGCACTTATTTGTCTATTAATTCTTTTGAAGTTATATTTTCTCGTTTTAAAAATTCGAAGAATTCTGCTAATTACTAAGATTAACTATGTTCATAACTGATGAACATAGTTAAGCGGATCAGAGTAGACCTTTAGCTTTACTGTTTTTCTTTGAATTAATATTATTTTTTTCTGTTTGTCACTCCGAGAGCTGGAGTTGCCTTTTATCCTTTTGGCGGCCTGTGATTTCCTATGGGGCCCCTTGTGGTGGCTTGGCCTATGTGCGACCAAATAAATGCGAAGCTTAGGTTGACCTAAGTAGTTTTATTACACAGCTATAATTTAGAGAACAATTCTTGCGTAGCAGTCTTCATTAATTATTTATATACAAGTTTCGATCAGTTAATTTACAGTTCTAGGACGTTAAAGTTCAATGTAGTCGTAGTCCACAAAGAAGTCATTCAACACCGGATGGATAGCTTCCACCTATCAGCGTCATAACCTAAACATGAGACTACAAGGAGTGCTCGCAATTTGATGAACCGAGAGTTCGGAAAATTGCCGATTTCTCGGTGTTTGCTGCCGAAGTCCGAATTAATCCTGGACTTTAAATCCGACCTGATCACACAGCTCTTTTTCGGCGCTCCGGAGTCTTAAAACCAAGTTCGAAACTCCTAATTCGGTTCCTCACCGCCCTCTCTTCTCCACTCAACATTCCGTTTTTATCCCCTACCTCAAGGGGTGGAGCTCCGCCTTCCTTTCACTCCACTGGATAATCGTACTCCCGGGCGACCAATGACTAACCTTCCATGCTCCCAGTGGTCAAATCCGACCGTGGAGAAGGTTCTTGGGTTTTGCCACCACAGGAGCTATACAGGTGTGACATGAAAGAGCACCGTTAATCTCCTCAAAGCCGATCCCAAATGCGCTCTCTGACAGATATTGATTCCTCTGCATTGTGGTCGCTTTCTGCGTGAAGCTAATACTCTCGCGAACGTCTCTTTAATGACCACCAGGTGCAGCTGTCCTGCGGTCTGCGGCTGACATGAAAGGAACTGGACTCTCCTTCTCGTGGGAACGGTGCTCGCGGGAAGGAAAAACATCACACCCTTTTTGCTAGATGAGCTGCTCGTTTCCCGTGTGATTTCGGTTTGGGCGGGGTTTAAAACTTGTCTAATGTTCATAGGTAATCTTAGTAATTAACAGTGCTTCAATGTTTTAACATCTTGCTGAGATTTTTTTTCCTTTATTCGTTTGTATAGACATTCTATTTGTGAGGAAATACTCTTTCAATGGATGCATTAGCTTAGGCTAACTAAAGAAAAATCCTATTATATTTTAACCCTTTCAAGTTCACTACATGTTTCGTTTCGAAAATTTCAAAATTTATTTCAAAAATGAGTGTTACACATGTAGCTGGTCATAAATATGTAAAGGAAAAAAATTTAGCATTTTTTATTTTCAAGAGATTTGTGATTTCACAGTGAAACCAATGAACGGCAACCAGCTATTTTTGCTCCGAATGAGTTATTATCGAAATGCAATTTAAATTATGTATCTAATTTATAAGTATACGTGATTATTCTCAGGATATTCATCCTTCATAAAATTCAATATCACCTTCGAAGATTTATTTTTAAAAAATGTCAATTTGTGCAAGAACCCTCATCACTTTGTTTCTCTTAGAGATCAAAAGCAATTTACCTCTTGCAAGGACGATATTTTTGTGAATACTAACGGTATTCAACAGGAATTTTTATATAAGTCGGCCTATATATCTGGTTCTTAAGATATGAAAGAAAAATTCGCTACGTTTCGCTTTTGCGCATTTAAAAAATGCTCAATGTGTGGTTTCACTGCGAAACCAATGAACTCGAAAGGGTTAAAGAAACCGGAGCAAGAAACATGCTTCTCAATGAAATGTATATATATTGAGTGGGATTGTTGCTATGAATAATGGGATCAGGACAACTTTCATCCCATTTTATCCTTTCAGGTTTTTCAATATTTATAAGCAAAAATAGCAAATCATTTTCATCCAAATCATTTCATTACAAAGCAATGAATGGCTACTTTCAATTTAATTTCCTTTTGTAGCGGTTACAATCAACTGCCTTCTCCATTCTATGGTAGGTGGCGCTACTGGAGCCATCGTTTTCCCATGATGCCTCTCTGTCATTCTTGTCTGTGTGCTTGTCTCGTGATGTTGTTCTCTGTTTTGTCTTGTGTGTTGTAACTTTAATGTTCTGTGCTGTGGAACGTAGCATAGTAAAAATGGTTCCTAAAATTGACTGGATTCTTCAGCAGCACTACACACAAACTTGAGTCTCGTCCCTCTATACTTTTATTTATCATTAACTAATGCTTCAATTTAATATTTACTTCCCAGTTGCGGGATCGCCGAAATTTTTTCCGCCCGGAAGAAGACCGCAAGAGAAAAAAAAGTTTAAGAAAATTCAATTAATTTTCAGGTATTATTTCAGAAATTTTGAAATGGTGGTAAATGTTATGGAATGGTTAAAAGTATCCTTATTCTCCAGATGAGCATTTAATTGTTGCTATTCCCGCCATGCTATCCCAAGTTTAGAACTCTAGAAGAACCCTTAAAAATTCCTAAATGACGCCTTTCAGAATTTTCCGGCTGTGAAAAGACGCCGCGATTCTAGCGCATTAATATTCGAAATTATGCTCGTTTCAGTGGAGTAGCAAGGGTAAATGGGTCCCCTTGGCGAAATATTATTTTTACCTCAATTCTTCGTCACATTTGGCTTTAGGATAGGAAATAAACTCGCTAAGAAAAATTAAATCCCCCCCCCATATTGATGGTCGAGTATTTATGTCTCCTTGTTATCCCCGTAGTCACTGGTAGTTTAGACCGAATTTAAGAAGCTGCGATTAGCATTCGCTGAGAATTCTCCTCCAACAGTCAGATTAAGTTACCGTTTAAACTCTACCAACTTGAAACGTACTTCTTGAGGAAAAATTCTGACACGTAGATGATAATTAGGAAAATAACACGAACCCACCAGTGGCCTGGAGGGTTAAGGCTAAGGAACAGGAATCACAGGAAAGAGGATATGGGTTCTATCCTCCGACTGTGCTCTAAAACGGTATTATTCAAAAACTGATAGACCGACGCTCTAGCAGCGAATTTTCCCCGCTGGAGGTTTCCTTGGATTTCCTTTAAAGAAAACATACAAGTGGAGTAGTTTCCCACGAAAATCACCTTAGAAGACAACCCATTCCTAAATATAGGAGCTAAATCGTAACTCATTTGCCGCCAGGTATGCGGGTCGCTTCGACCAACAGAAGATGCCGCACTTTCCCTTTATTATGAGTCCTTCACTCATGGATACGGCTAGATCTGCTAGACGAAGTGGAATTAGGATCACTAAATTAGCCAAACTCTAAATTATGCTCTTTCTTTCTAGTTTTTAAAAAATTCAAATTGTTTGTATTTTATTTCTAAAAATCTTAATCAATAGCAATTTAATTAAACTTCTAAAGAACGCGTTTCTCTCCTCTAATCAATTTCAAATTAATTTTCATTTTGAATAGACAAAACTAATTTCATTATAAAGGACAGCTCAAATTTAGATGTGGAGGTGCAAGAATGCTCGTATCGAGCGGAACTCCTAAATAAAAATCCGTTAGGTTTATTGAATACCTTGTACAGATCACTTTAAGAAGATTTTAGAAATATAGGCTACATACCACATAGATTTTTGTGTACTCACAGCGACTCATTTTTTCCCCTTCAATGCTCTGAGTAGGGATACTATACTTCTTACCATCTGGCATGTATTTAAAGAAATATTTAATAAAAAAAATTTAATAACTTTATATGAAAGACAGTTTTAAAATTTCATCCTAAATATTTCAAGACATAACACCCTTCAATTTTATTCGAAAACAAGCTAAATGGAATTTATATATTATAATCTGGTGTCGTTTATATGAATAGTTTATATGAAAACTTTCTGTGTTATTGTTAAAATTAATTAAACACTTTGATAATTAGACACTTTGATAACAGAATAATATTGCGTAAAAGTATGACATCAATTTAAAAAATATTTTCCGAAGATAAATACATATATTATTCAGTGTTGTAGTGCAAATTTTGTCAGTAGCAAATTTTTCAGTAGGGGAACGCTAAAAATTCCATTATTTTATGAACACTTTTTTTGAAAATAACATGTAGAAGTGTTATAGAAACTTTTGTTTCTATCTGTATTTGGTTTAAAATTCTCTAAATTATAACCACTTTAAAGCAAGGTTTTTCCCATTTAATGTAAATTCATAACATAATTTAATGATAATTAAAAAAGTCATTACAAAATACATACACCATACATATATATTCATTTTTATTCCATTTAAACTTTAAAGGTGTATTTACAAAAATTCAAGAAAAATGTTTTCATTCACGACGTCATCAATGTTTTCAGTCAAATATGCCTGCAGCAGCAGCAAGAAATGATACTGCACACAGAACTTTTACTTTTTAACCAACTTTAAAAGAACGAAAAAATTTTTAATGTACATGAAAATTCTACAATAATAAAAGAATCTGCAAAATTAATGAAAAACTGGGATTTTATCGAAAAACCAGTGGGGGTACGCCGTTCCCCAGCGTCCCCCCTCCCCTACACCCCTGATATTATTGGTACAAAAGGTTTGCAAAATAGGGTCGCTTTGATATAAGAATATTGTTATTTTAGTCCTGAAATTCGTGATGTGTACGGACCTAAGCTGGTTAAATCTATCGTGGGTGAAATGTCCTTCAGCTGGTGTGATAATTTAAATAAAGTTTTCTAATCAAAAAAAAAAGCTTCACCTTCGTCATCTAATTCAATATTATGAGGGACATTCCTAACTAAATTAAGCAATTTCTAATATTTATTCTTACTTTATAAAACCTAATTATATTCATAGATATTTTTGGAAACAAATGGCAATCCAAAGTTTTTTGCACACATAATATCTCTACAAATAGATTTTTACTTTTTCATTATTCAGTAATAAATTATACTCCAGAAAAGTAATATTTTAAAAATAATTCTAATGAATATTCTTGATACAGCTTAAGCTTATATTTTTAATTTCTTTCAACTGAATTTGTTCTAGTATAAAATGACAATAATAATTTTATTTTATCCATTGTTTTCACAGTAAAATATTAATTTTTACAATAGCGTGCTACTAAGGATTTTCATTCAAAAATGATTATAATAAATCAAGCAATTAAATTTTTACTCCTGAATCAGTGATTTCGAAGTTCAGTCGAATTTCTTAATGATGACAATACTCTGTATACTTCGTATACAAGAAAATAAAATAGTATTCATTATTCCGTCAATATTTTTATTACTAATTTTGATAAACGGTTTTATAAACTTAAACATTTTCTTGTGTTCTATCAATTTATTTGTTCTTAAATTTTGGATAATAGTCGTATGTAACAAAAAAAATGAATTTAAAAGTTTGATTAGCTACGTGTGTTCTGTGTTCTGGCGAGTTGATTTGTACTTAAATTTTGAATAGGCACGTTGAATAGAATCAATGGATTAGAAGAAGTTTTATTAACAATTTAAACATTTTCTTGTAATCTGTCAAGTTGATTTGTTCTTAGATTTTGGATAATAGTCACGTTGAATAGAAAGAATCACAACAATATTTCTCTACTCTGACAACACAGTTCTGCTCATATAATATTACAGAGGTCTATCTATATTTTTCAGAACTAGTGGTCTGCCTCTAAAAAGTATTGACAGCAGAATACCTGATGACATATGATTCTGAATATTCTTAATTCTAATTACATTTAAACAGTACGAATGTGGTTTTGGACTTTGCGATGTATTGTAAGGCAATTTACTGGTAATTCTGAAACTAGTATTTTTATGTTATTTGCTTAACTTTCAAAAGGTTTCGTTCAGAATAACAAAAATTTACAATCATTCGAATCACATGAAGTAGAGTTTTCTTTATACTGGCTTTAATTATTTAAACTAAATATGTGGTGAAAAAGTATCTAAGAATTATTTTTCGCATGCGACTCGGTAATGCCAAATCACGACCATTTGACAATAGAGTTACAGATGTTGAGATTTTAAACTTTCTCTAATAACTGAATCCTATTGCTATATCTTTTCGAGCATCATTAAGTTTCTTATCTATACAAGTATTTATTTGCATTGTATTCACTGCTAATAAATCTTTTGTTGAATCAACTCGCTGAGATCCAATTTTCTGAGAATTAATCGCCTTGAAAAACCATCAGATTCATAATTTTCTATACGTAAATGCTCATCTCAGCTGTCTTGCACCACAACTTGAAATCTTTTTGAACGATCGCTCTCTTGAAATATTACTCTCTCTTTCTCTTTTTAATGCTATTTTTTTTAAATGCTAGCATTGAATTAGGGATGATTGAGGTCCGTAGCCGGAATTCTGGATTTTTAAAATACTTTTTTCGGATTTGGAATTTACTTTTTCTGAAATCTGGTTTTTGAACAAATATATCATTATGAGAATATGCTACTTTGTAGTTTTAATCTTATAAAGTTCAAACTTCTTGTTACAATATTTATATTATATTCCAATATATCATTATGAGAATATGTTACTTTTTCAGTTTTAAACTTATAAAGTTCAAACTTCTTGTTACAATATTTATATTACAGGGATGAGATTCTTTCGCCTTTTGGCGGATTTCCGCTTTTTTTGTTATTTTGGAGAAATTTCTCTTTTTTTCCTCTCAAAATTCCGGTTTTTTTTTTTTTTTTTTTTTTTTCGCATTTTCATTTTTTTCCCGCCGCAAAAATTTGCTTTTTCTTCCGAAAATTCCGCTTTTACACAAAGAAAAGAAACCTTTCTATCTTCCGTTTTTGAAAGACAATTCTGGGAAAATTTGGCTCTTAACTCCAGCGGCTAGGACACTTGCTGATTCATCTTCTACTGACGAATCAACATTATATCAGGATAAACATTCCAACATATTCTGTGCCATTCAAAGTATTAAGTACCACCTTTTTGCAGAAAACAAAACCTCTGTGGCATATTTTTCAAAAAAGAAAAAAAAAAGATTTTTTTTGCATGAACATGTTAAAAAAAAATTAGTTGGAAACTGAAGGTCATCTTGTAGGGCGTACCAAGATGAAGAAATAAAAAAAAAAATGGGAAAAAAAAAACTACATAAAAAAAAGAAACTCCCGTCAAAAGAGGTAGCTAAAAAGCTGTGTGCAAATGCAGCAAAAAAGCAGAGAATAAGACATAAAAAAAATCTTCTCAAAATAAAAAATAAAACTGATGATTTACCTAGGAATTCTAGAGATAATGTAGTCCCGACAACTATACCAGTAATTAAACAAAGATATACTAATGAAGACTGTGCAGAAACTTTAGCTTCTACTGAAAATAAACTTGCAGAGGATGCAAACACATTCTTTATTGAAGAAAAATCTGTCAAAGATAGGAGCCCTCCAAAACAAGGGGTGAAGCGTGTTAATGGAGATCTGTTTCCAACAAAAGCCACACAAATAAAAAAAAAACGAAAGAAAACCACTTCTTTAACAACTAAAGAAATGTTTCAAAGGGTTTCAAATAACAATAATACTAAATGTAACTGTACAATACCAAATGTAACTGTACCATTGTAACTGTACAATTTCTCGATCCCTCTCACTTTATAAGGTGCAAAATCATTGTACTGTTACTTTTGCAAAAAGGTATTAAATTAAAAGAAATAAAACAGAATCCAGTATATGATACATTATTATAATTTATAAAGAGCTTACTTTACATAAAAGCACTAAGTGTGTAAAGAGCACTTTACACAATTGCACGAAGCAAAAGAAATTATTTGTCCTTATTTTTATTTATTTTTTGAGCTAACTTTTATCAAAAGGCTATTAAATACAATTCTTCTCAGACTTCTATTGGGCGAATGTTGCATCTCAGTGATGTACAGGTGGTAAATATGTTTTAATGTCTAATTTTGTATTTTCTGATGCCCCTGATGATGTGTTAAACTTGTTTGTTAACTTTTAATGTGAATGATTTAATAATAACTTAATATTCTTCTTGTTATTTTTACATACTGAATTATAAATAAATAAGTTATTAATTATTATAGTGTAATATTTTTATCATGTTGCATGTTCTGATGTTTTACTTCTTAAAACATCTTTCGCATTTAAATTATGGTACAAATGTTTTGCTCACGTATGATTTCAGTCTTTTTGCTTTTTTGCCAATCTCATCTCTGATATTATATTCTAATGCATATAAATTACTCCCACAAAATAAAAGTAGATATGATGGCTCTAGGTTATAAAAACCCTATTAGTAAAGATTTCAGGAATAGTTTATTGAATAGGTCTTTTCGAATGAATTCTTTTGTTATTTGTTGATACTAAACTTAATTTTAAGGAAAATTTATTTTAAACGTAAAAAGTAAAAGTTCAATCAGTTCCTTTGACTATAAAATTTAAAGGAATTAATAAAAGGCACGATTATTACTAATTTACGTCAAGGAAAAAATAAAGTAATTAAAAATATATTTAAACATAACCATTTGTTTCTGACGACAATTTGGATTTTTAAGCGCAATATCATGGCAATAACTCATTAAAAGTTATCACTCGAACTAGTGAAAATTTCACTCAATTTTCCTGTCAGATTTTATTTTATTTTTTACTAAACTAAAATTCTTGTATTCTGGGGAAGATGTTAAATTTTCTTCATTTCTAAAGTATTGAATAAATAGCATCTGTTGTCTTATAAATGTGCTTTGTTTCCAATTTACGTAGAAGCACTGGCCTAAAAATGCACTCCTATAAGTACAATTATTTTACTCTATGAAAAACAATGATCTTTATGTAAATAACTTATTTATAACGAGAGAAATAAAGGAAACATTTAAATAATAGGGAAAGGTTGCCGAATTTGGACCACCTGGACATTTTTTAACGTACAATGATGAAGAAATAATTTTAATGAAAAACAAGTACATAGTAGAATTTTTTAGTAGTTTATTTATCTTCAAAACACTTTAATTAGCTTTTATGAAATACACTTTAAAGCAGGAAAAATTAGCTTTAAAAAATTGTGCCCTCATCCAATTAAGGAAACTGATTTCCTAAATTGGCTCACCTATTTCTTTAAGCACAATTAAAGCAATTTTTTTTTTCTGAAATTCACTCGAGTACAAAATGTACGAGCACAAGTATGACATTTTATGCACTGTATCGTTTCTTCTTCTTCCTTTGTTCCCTCAAATGTGATCAAAACTACGTAACCTTAGTTTGTATTCCTTTTGATCTAACTTTTGACGTCAAATTTCGAAACGGGAATGTTCTCCCCTTGATTTCCTCATACACTTATTCAACGTGGGGCGTTTTATGATAAGTTCCAGAGCATAGTGAAGAAAATCGAGTAAGCATTTGGGGCCTTTTCGTTTTAATTGATTGGTACGAAAATTTGATACATATCTACTTTCTGCGTCAAGGCCACGTACCAAATTTCTTTTATGTATGGCTTGTTGCGTCTTTGTTACAGCAGACAAACGAATAGACAGACAATCAACCAGTTGACGTATTTGGTCCAAAATTATACACAGATCTACAATTCTAATGAAAAGCCATACACTAATTTTCATCCACCCAATTCATTGAATTTATGAGTTATCATGTTCACATACACACGGACGGACAGACAGACTGGTTTCCCGTCGGCGAATTTCGTCCAAAATTTGATGCACAGATCTACAGTTTAGATCTATAATTCTGATGATGAAGCCATGCTCCAAATTTCATCCATTTAATTCATTGCTTTTATGAGATATCATGTTCACATACACACAGACGGAGAGACAGACTGGTTTCCCGTCGACGAACTTCGTCCAAAATTTGATTAACATATCTACAGTTTTATTGCTGAAGTTTCACAGACAGGCAGATATAATTCTGAAAATGGTGTTTTGATTTCAGGGAGGTTTAAAAAATGGAGTTTCATCAAAATCTCGAAGTTGAATTTTTTGACGATTACAACGCTTTCTTTCTTTATTTATTTTACTCCGTATATGAGAAAGAATTTTTTAAAAAATCAATTTTGAATTTATTTTCAACGCGCCCCACGTAAAGTTCTGTACTTATTTTCAACACTCGCAAACAGAAGAGAATGTGATAATAAGAAAATTTCACACACTTTTTGTGTTAAAATATCACAAAAAGTACAATTTCTTAGATGAGACTTTCGCAGTAAATACATTTCGTAAGAGTAAAACCTTGGATAACTTTTACAATAGCGCAAACTACATATTCTAATGCTAAACTGTTTTTGCCTAATTTAGAGTATACATTTTAAATATCTTATTGGACTTCTCGATGAATTTCTCTATATGTGTGAGCATCTATTTAAGATACTTTCACAAAACTAAAAATTATCATTTTCTATGCATCTTCTTCCAAAATTAAAAGATTTTGGTAAGGAATATCAAACTGGATTATTGACAGAGCGAAGAGAGGTCTCCGTTTTAACTCGACCGTTCAGCAGTTTGTCTGTGTGTAAATTTGCTTGTTACACAATCACGGCCAAACGCGTTGTTCGATTTTCTTCAAATTTGGTATAAATGTTCCTTGAAGCAATAAAAAATTATGTATGTGTAAGGATTTTTATTTTTTGAATTCGTTTCAAGATGGGGGCCGTTTTGCTGATTTTGCCAAGTCACTGGCGAGTTTGACACCATAAAACATTTGAATCATTCTGGTAACGGCGAGACATTTAATTGTAATTTTGTCAATACTGATGAAAACAGACATTTAATTGAAATTTTTTTAACACTGATAAAACATACATTCAATCGTAATTTTGTTAAAATTTATGAAAGCAAAGATTTGTGTAAATAATTCGCATTGAAAGAAAGAGAGAGAGAGATGATCATAGTTCCAGGTTGAGAGTTGTTTTCGCTGTTTAGTTCCATCTAACCTTGTTTTTTCTTTTCTTGAAAGTTTTTCAGCGATTCTAACATATGTTTCAGGTTATAAAAATTTGAAGAAGACTGTCTGTTATTTGTGTAACGTTTTATTTGCTTATTTATCACGACATTTTTCATATTGTCGTGGTATTTATCAATCTCATTATTTCATCAAGATACTTCTTCCATTTTCACGTGCTTTTGCACTGTTAAGGTTATGATAATAAAAAATGACGGGAAGCTGTCTTTTTCAAACAGCCTCTGATGTTAAAAGCGTAGAACTACTTTATTCGCGTGACTCTTTTCTGATTTTCATTTTTTTTGTAACTTCTGTTCTTACCCTTTATCTCTAAAATAAGACATCAGTTATGTTTTTAACATATGTAGTTACCGAGATATAGAGGATTTCCCATACAACGTTTTTTGTGGCATTTTGGCGTGTGAATCAAATTCTTTCCTGAGACCCCAATGGGAGGAACGTAGTCCTACGTTAAATATTGTTTTCTTATAAAATTAATGGCTTATAAGAATTTTATTTCACTCTATTTTCATTGCATGGCTGAAATATTTTATCACAGTGGCTTCTGAATTTGTTTCGTTAAGTTTTTGTATTTGTTTAGGAGTAAAATTTGTACATATTTTTGGTGTGTAATACTGTACATTGATTGTAAATACAGCTTTGCAAGACAGTGCATAAATGGGAACAAACAAGGTTCCTCCTAAAGAGTCAAATTGCAATCTCCGGTGTCCCTGCAAACTCTGCTGTCTTCACAATGAATGACAGCATTGGCTAAACTTTTAAAGATTGCAATGAAAAGCAAATCTTAGATTTTTTTATTTGTGTGTGTGTGGCGGGGGGCAAAAATAACGCGTTATAAAGCAGCAGTGATATGCATACATTTCTAATCGACACATTTGGAGCATTTTCATATCAGCAATTCATAAATTTTTTTAAAAAATGTCCAATTCTGCGTAAAGAACTCATTGAATATGTATTATAAAGTAAATAAAATAATAATGGTCTAACACAAATTTTTCGATTTTATTTTTTATTTAACTTTTTGTAGAGCGTTAGAGTTTTTAACAGTGTCTATCAATTTTGAGACATTTCAGAGACACTACAGAAATATTTAATTCCTAATTTCGCCAAGTTATCCGAAGCTGGAGCATAGGCGTAGGAGCGATTTTTTTTGTCATTTATTTATTTAATTCTTAACCTTTCTTCTACTACGCAACATACAAAAATTCTTTTTTATTGCACTGGTATGAACTTGATAAATCTTACCAAATTATAGCTTACAGTATCTGCAATTTAAATTGTTTGCTTAACCCAGAACACGTTTTTCCAGTGCGCCTGTAAAGAATTATACGTTACGTTTCTACCTATTGCGATTTTTTGCTTTCTATTGCACGAATTATACAAAAAGAAAGAATTGTAATGATAAAAAAATTCGATCTTGAGATTTTACTGAATTTCATGTTTCAGACATGCCCGAGTCTGAGAAAACCATTTTCAGAATTATATTTATCTTTTCATGTATATGTGAACATGGTAACTAAAAAATGCAGTGATCTAGATCAGGGGTTCCCCTTGCGTACCCCTTGATTAATCTTTTTATTTTCGCGTACCCTAAACATTCTTATCCTCCCTCCAACCCCCCCCCCCTAACCATCCATCTATACAAAGATTTTATGAATAACGTTAATGTCTTGGGTCAAATGATACGAAATAATAACATTTGAATGACTTATTTTTGATTTTACATTTTATTCCATTTTTACAATAGTTTTAGTTCAACGCCAAAACAAGTGAAAGCAGTATTGTGATAATTTTGAATTATAAGGACAGCTAAAAATTACACTTTGTTATTATCAACTATTAAAGTGGTATAGTTATTAAATAGCAAGGATTCACTTGGGGAAACAAAATTCTGTAACATTTTTTATCCCTTATGTTTTTTTGTTTCCGCCATTACCAGCTTTAATTTCGCCTATCCCCAGGGGTACGCGTACCACAGGTTGGGAACCTCTGATCTAGATGGGTGGAATTAAGTATGCAGTTCTTAGAACAAAATCATAGATGCGTATCGAATTTCCTATTAAATCCATTAATTTGAAAACTACTTTTTATAGAAACGTTCTCGATTTCCTACACTATGTTATGAAACTCAAAACAATTGATTGATTGATTAGATGGGGTTATAGGATTCTTAGCTACAAAGATTATCACCCCCGCATTTATAAAAAGTTCTAATTAATGAATGTCAAAAAACTTCAGATTTTGAAGAACTTAACACAAAATGAGCCATATTTGCATATTTTTAAAAAATATGAGCTTGCCATTCACGTTGATTAAAAATATTATTTACATTTTTAGTTATTGCTTTTATTCAATGGAAATATTAAACACGTACATTCACTTGAATGTAATCATGGCTATAATTAAAAGGGAATTTTAAAAAATAATGTGGAAATCAGACAGAAAAACTAGCATCGTTGAATAGATGATTTTTTGAATTTTAAGATGGAGTAAAATGGTTTCCTTTCGATAAAACTTTCCGAACTGCCCCAATCAAAATCTCGAAAAAACATTAATAACAAACCATTAGAGACAAAGGTAATTTTCGATATTCTTATGGAATTTTTATTGATGCCAATCGAGAATGTTTAGGTGTATTAAATCTAAATATTTGTGACATCCTCATGTGGAATTAACGAGGAAATCACGGGTGTCTTTTTTTACTGAATGATGCTTTATTTAATAATTAAAAAACCTTAATTTATAAAATAATACTTTGGAAATCGGTTTATACATCAATTCCTTAGCAACCATTGCTATATTAAAAGCAGTTGAATTTTAATGATCATATGCGGTGGCTCCGATAAATAATCGCAGATTTTAGAAAATTTATAAAAAGTCGTTGGAATTTAACTTGAAAAAAAATTCTAAAATTTGTTTCATATCTCATCTATTCGATTTTGAATAATGCCTAACATTTTTTTTTTATGTGAAACATTGATTCATTCTTATAAGAATGGAAATACAAACTGGCGGGAAAAGAATGCGCCATAGAAGTATTCGGACACCAAAACATTTTGTTTTAAATTCATTGGTAAAATTACCGTCTGCCTTTTTTACATTATTATTATTATTTTACATTGTGGAGGTGTTTTAAATATTGTTTGGCATCGGTCAAAACTTGATTATTTTGCATAAAAAATGCGGCAAATCAGTTCAAAACGTTCTAAACTAGAACAGTTTCAACAGTTAACAATGTAATAAAGCGCTTTAATAAGAAAATTCGAATCAAAAAGAGGATAAGAAGAAGTTGTCCGGCGAAGGTGAGACGTTATTGTTCATTGTTCGAAAATTTGTGACGAATCCACGTTTAACTTGTTAAAATTTCTGCAATTCTTTCATTTCAATGAATTTTTCCTCCTTAGTTTCTCCTGAAATTACCACGAATGCTGCGGTAAGCTAATTTAGTAGGATGTGAAGTTTTGTGTGCACAAAGAAAAGAAAAGACAGGTTTCTTTCATGAAATCAATGATACAAATGTACAACCCCAGTTAACCGAACTAAAGTTGGGGAAGCCGATAACGATTTTTCCGGTTATTGTTGTAGGCTACACTTATGTTGTTGTTGTTGTTATTATCAAAGTTAACCCTTCGCAATATTCGCAGCGGCGAGTTTGGACGCAATGAGCCTAACAGGCACAGGTAAACAATATCGTAATTAATATTATTAATACCCATTAATTTTAATTTAAGCATTCTAAAATTAATCATTGACCTTCTTGGGGAGGCTTAAGAGCCAGTTTTTTAAAGAATCAGGCAGGCTTGGATAGTTGACATTTTTGATTTTGTTGAAATTTTCAGAATATGTTCTTCATGTAAAACTATTAGGCACGTGTTTTTTTTTATTTTTGCAAAAAAAAAAAAAAATCCCATAGTTTTGGGGGTCCAAAATTGAAGATCGTCCGTTATTTTAAGAAAAATTTTATTTCAATATTTATTACTATTTTATGTAAAAATATTATAATAAAATTTATTTAACTAACTGAATTGCTCTCTGAACATAATAAACAATTAGAACAAATTGAAAACTGAGTACTGCAAATAAATCGGGTTGAAAGCAAGTTCTGCACTTCTTGTTGTTCTAGTTCCTGTAAAGAAGGGAAAGTAATGTATATATAAATCATATGATATAAAATTATAAATTAATGTATACTGCCATACAGAATTTATAATGGTAAAGTAATATACTATAAGTAATAATAATATAGATATGAACTTAAAAGTTTCTTTACTTGTAAAGTGATGTCATTTAAATATTCATTAATGACATCAACATGTTCCAGACCTGGACTTGGTGGTTTTAATGTACCACCTTTATGCAGAGCTGACATCTTGCTGAAGAGGCTCCTGATTTGTGAAGAAGTCATGTACTTAAAAGGTTGAAATCATTTTTTTCCAATAGTATCTATCTGTTGTCTCATTTCCTTCACTGTATTTACTGGTGAGGATTTTACACCAGATTTTTCTACTTTCATAAAGATGTTATAAATATATAGTTCTTGTTTGTAAGAGAAACGTGTTATTTTTCTATTTGGAAGTGCCCAGCCTCTTCTAAACACATTCAGAATTGTAGTATTATTTGCGATGTTTTTAGGCTCATTTGCTGCAATGGGAGATCTGCCAGTGGATGCTTTAAGTTTTTCAGTATAACTAAAGAGTACTTTGTCCAAGGTGCTGCTGATCTTGGTAAAGTTGTGATTCCCAGCAGTTAAATGCTTTTCTAGGGAAACAACATCATCAACAAACAAGTAAACAAAATTGATAATGCTTTGTTGCAACATAAATATTTTAGCTGTTAAATAATTTACTTTAGACAAGCCTATTCCTTCTGTTACACAGATAGCATTGTATAATATAAAGGAGGTATAATATAAAGTATAATAATGTATAATATAAAGGAGGAGTTTAAAAGGAGGTATTGTCATACAATGAGTATTTGCAGTACTCAATTTTCAATTTGTTCTAATTGTATATTATGTTCAGAGAGCAATTCAGTTAGTTAAATGAATTTTAATGTAATATTTTTACATAAAATAGTAATAAATATTGAAATAAAAGCAATCGATGTTTTTTAACAAGTGCCACAAAGTATAGAGCCGCATTATATAAAACTTGAAAAAGTTACCAAAGATTTGTGAATTGATTTTGTTTCTGCTATACTTAAGGCTTCTTTTCCAGTTAATTTCATACCTTGTCATTCTTAGCACAAGCAGTGAATGGCCTCTAAAATCATGCAATTTTGTGTTTTTCGCAATTTCAAGGTCAAATATTTCTGTACTCCAAAAGTCAACCACACATGTCTTGCTCTTTTTCGGTATTTCTCATTAGTATGTATTCTCTGAAATATATACCTTTGTGGTTCACTGTTGGCAGAAGAAGATTTTGACGGTCAAAGTTTCAGAAAAAAGCCTTTTCTCGTCGAATTTTGAATGACCTTTGGCCTTGGTGCCAAAAGTCAACCATAAGTCTTTATGTCCTAACAGTCAGTGTAGAAACAGAAGAACACAAAATAATTGCCAATGCCATGGTTCACTCTTGGCACAAAAAGTATTGCCTTATGTAAAATGATATATTTTTCTTAAAATAATGGACGATCTTCAATTTTGGAACCCCAAAACTATAGAATTTTTTTTTTTGCAAAAATAAAAAAACACGTATCTAATAGTTTTACATGAAGAACATATCCTCAAAATTTCAACAAAATCAAAAATGTCAACTATCCAAGACTGCCCGATTTGCCTGACTTTTAAAAAAACTGGCTCTTAAAAGAAATAAATGGGGATATCATCCCAAAAATGTCTCGCCTTCGAGATTATTTCCTTGCAGTATAGTACGTATTTTTTGGATTTACGATTTCGGTTACTGTAAGCCCGTATCTTATTGGTATCACGTCCTTTCTCCAGATGTTAACACAATTAACATTTTTGGAACATTTTTAACCAACTTATTCCTAAGAATTGAGATAGAACAGTAAACTATAGCAGTGGAGATACCCTTTAGTAGGGGTGCATGTCAACATCAGGACTAGGTATTTTGGGGTTTGCTAACGGCATAATGGACTATTATCTTATTTAAATCATTTAAAAGACAATTTATAATCGTCAATTCTAAAGCTGGGTATCGGAAATAGCTTATAATTTTTATCACTGTCCTAAGCTTACGGTTTGCAATATTCGCTTTTGGAGTCTTCATAAGTATCTGAACATTCTAAAAGCACGATCCCATTCGGGTGAACACATTTAAACAGAGCATGACTTGCAAACGAAAAGTGATGTGAAAATAGAGATGACTGACAAATGAAGGAATACTGATATAGAAATTAAAACAATTTGCTGATTCTAGACGTTTGAAACCTATTGTGAATGCTCACATAAACCCTCGTAGGTACTATATTACTAAAATATAATAGTATTCAATGATTTTTAGCAGTTTTTTTAAAAAAATTACAGAAAACTTTTACGAGGTAACTGTTTTTTATTGTTTATTTTCTAGAAAAAATTTTTTGCTGGGTTTTCAAAATGGTTTAAATAGTTTTGTTAAGAATAGAAAGTAAATATTCTTAAAAAATTACCATTAGGTAAATTTTACTAATAAATAGAGCCCTATTTTATGAAATTTGAAAGTATCCAAATATGTTAGGTGCAACTGCATGCACATTGTTAAGAATTTTTTTGTTAAATTTAAAACAAATCTGTTTATATAATCCTTTATTAAAACCCTTAAAAAATATAACACTTGATAAAAAAAAAGATATATATATATATTTTCGATGTGAACAGTGTTTATTTTCTCATTTGTGATCCGGATCAGCAAATTCGAAGATCACTTTTCTGTTTATCTAAATTCGAATTCTTATTTTTCATTTCTTGTGAAACACGAATATGAACTTTAAAATATAACACAAACAAAAAAAATGCTTTCAAGAGAATGAAAACACAACTTTTTTTTATCTTTTACGTAGTCTTTTTCCGTCAAATTTCATTTTTTAGAACAATAGGTCACTAAATGATTCCCTGTATTATTTAAAAGTTTCACATTAGAAAATAAAACATTTGAGATAATTTTGACCAAAATTGTTCATATTTCATGAATAGAAAATTTCTTTTGATTTTTAAAAATAGACCGATGAAAACTTTTTACCTTTGAACTATCCCCAACTGAATCGCTTCTTGAAAATAGAAAAGGAAACATTTTTATGAATTTTTTCGGTGTGTGAGTTATTAGTTGCAAGGGACATTTAATTTCAAATAGGAAATTATTATTATACCTTAACATACCTTGTTATTTCTCATTTCAGTTTGATTTTGAATGATAAAAGTAAACTTTTTTTTAAATCCTGTTTATATTTTAAGAAATTCCAATTCTTTGAAATCATAGGAGATGTTCAACAAATATGTAAATAACTAGCTGCATGGCCCGGCGTTGTACGGGCAATCTTGAATAATGGGATATTCGCGGACGGAGAGAAGTGAGATGACGTGAGGCCTTGGGATCCATATTTTTTCATATGCCCGGCTCCTTTTTTTTTCCCAACAAATATTGTCATTTACTTTCCCCAACAAATGTAAATATTCTTTCAAATCTAGTCTTTTTATTACTAATTTTCATATGCCCGTCTCCGGTTTATTTTTTTTACACATATTGTCGCTAACGTAAACGTTTCGTTCACCCAAAAACGTAAAAAATCCTTTGAATCCTATATTATTTAATTAAAATTTTTAAATCCAACCTTTTAATTACCTTATAGTTAATAACCCAGCATTTCTCGGAATCCACATTTTTTCATATTCCAGCCTCTGTTTTTTTTCCGTACAAATATTTATTTATTTATTTAAAGAAAAGCACACTACAGAGGAAACTCCATTTACAGAGTGCTAACAAACACACAAAGAACAAAAGTCACAACGAGTAAATAATAATAATAAAAAAAATGCCTTAGAAAGCAAAAAGTAGAACACAGAGAATACATAAAATCATAAAACTTATGCAAACGTATATATAATTAAAAACGAAAACACATAATCACAAAAACTTTAAAACACACCATGACACCAAAAGTCGTATTTTTTTTAAAAAAAAAAAAGTTTAAAGTTCATTTCCAAAAGGCAAGGGTCAAAAAGTCAAAACGAGCAAGCACCGAGTCTAATAAAAACACACCAGGAGTTTAAAAACGTAAATACACACTTAAGATAAAAGAAGAAAAAATTGCAACACTTAAGATAAAAATAAATCAAACACGGCGCCAAAAACATAATGCAAAAATTGAAACCTATAAAAAACATTAAAAAATTGGTCGAATACATAAGAACACGGAAAATCAAATAGCATACAAATCTAAAATATTATAGAAAGGCAAAATAAAACATATCATGTATTTAAAAGATACAAAAATTTCGACTTAAAAGCACCAAGAGACATATTAAAAATGTCAAGTTCATCAGAGAACGTGTTAAAAATTTTATAAAACCGATATAATGAGAACCTGTTAATATAATTAAATTTTGAATATAAATTTGGAAAGGAACTCTGGTTTCTTAAAAATCCGGCGGGCACAGCGAAATTTGTTGAGCTCATTATATCATTACAATCAGTTGAACCATTAATAACTTTGTAAAAGAAAATAACACAAGAAACATCTCGTCTGGAGCATAAACTAGGCATATTAAAAATATTACGTAGGAGTGAAGAAGATACATCATGCAAGTAAAATCCATTTTTTTGTAAAGTAAATATCTCAAGAAGTTGTTTTGTATTCCCTCAATAATTTCAATTTTGTTTTGGTAATTGGGACTCCAGATAATGCTGCAGTATTCCAGATTGGAACGAATATGAGCGCAATACAAGACCTTGAGGGTAAGTTCACTGGAAAATTCTCTGGTTCTACGCTAAAGAAATCCAAGCCTGCGATATGTCTTAGAGACCATGGTATCGATGTGTTGGGAAAAATCAAGTTTGGAGTAAAAGATGAACCCAAGATCAGTGACTGTATTTGAGCGTGATAAAACAAGATTGTTAATTTTGTATACATGATTCAAAGGTTGAGCCTTTCGAGTGTAACTAAGAACACTACATTTTTCAATGTTCAAATGTAATCTGTTGTCTATGCACCACTTAAAAAGACAATCAAGATCTCTTTGTAAAAGAACAGAATCTAAATCGGAACGTATTGAACCAAACAATTTCAATTCGTCAGCAAATAAAAGGCATTCAGAGTACTTAAAAACACAAGTAAGGCTATTAATGAATAAAATAAAAAGGAGAGGTTCATGATTAGAGCCCTGTGGGACACCGGAAGTACTTGTAAACTCATGGGAAACAGCATTATTAAAATAAACATAGAGTGTTCACTTACATAAGTAAGAAAGAAGCCAATCAATCAGATTTACATGAAAACCAATACCTTGTAACTTTTTAAAAAGAACGCCAAAATCGATAGAGTCAAAGGCCTTAGAAAAGTCGGTGTAAATAACATCAAGTTGAGAACCAGATTCAAATGAGGAAATAATTTTACCTGTCAAACACAATAAATTAGTGGTTGTTGAGCGCTTTGGTATTAACCCGTGTTGAGATGTAGAAATTAGGTTTTTAACTTGGTTGTAAAGCTTTCTATGGATTATGCTTTCGAAAATCTTAGAAAAAGGACTTAAAATAGCAATAGGTCGATAATTTTTACAATTCTGTGCATCACCCTTTTTAAAAAAGGAATAATTCTTGTTTGCTTCCAGACTTCAGGAAACACTTGTTTTTAACGACAGGTTAAACAGAACAAGAAGGGGATAAATCAAAAATTCTGTGCATCCTTTAATAATAAAAGAAGGTATATTATCAACACCCACAGTTAAGGAAGATTTCAATTCCTTGATAGCCAAAGCCACATCATCATAGGTAACATTTTCGATTTTGACAAGATCACCGGCGCAGTCGCTTCTGCATTCATCATTTCCATCAAAGTCCGTGCTAGGCTTGAATACAGAACTAAAATAATCAGCAAATGCATTTGCGATATCGCCATCATTATCATAACGCACGTTATTATAGAATAGACTTTCAGGAGAATTAATGTTTTTATTTTTAAAATAAGACTTAAACCTCCTAGGATCCGAAACCAGGCCATTTTCCATATGCCGTAGATACGTGTTGTAATCCTTTTGGATATTATGCTTAACAGAAGATCGCAGAGACTTAAATTCATCAAATAAATCAGGATTAACACCTTTTAAAGCTAATTTACGGACCGTGGCTTTCCTTTTTATTAATCTCTTGGTTGCCATTGAGTACCAGAAAGGAAATCTCAAAGTAGCATTTTTTTAGAAGGAATAGTACTGCTGAAAACATCGTATAAAAATTATAAAAGCTAAAAACTGCATCATTTATGTCATTAAATTCAAGTAAAAAATTCCAATCAATTTCACGGAGCATATACCACATGGTTAAAAAATCTACCCTTTTAAAATCAAGTTTAAAGATATACATTCCTATTATTTAGGTGTACAGGTACAAAACCCATGGAAACTGACAGAGCAGGATGATGTTTGTCTTCAGGGACCAAAGGGCTATCGCTGTGCCCAACAGAAATATCATTAAAATCAACATTAGTCAAAATTAAGTCAAGATATTTATTATTACAATTAAGAATATTGTTATATTGACCCAGATTAAAAATATTCATAAAATTCGACAATTCAGAAACAATTGGGTCATTGTGATCACAAAAATCATCATATATAGATAAATTAAAATCACCACAAATTAAAATTTTATCAAAAAATTCAAATCCCTCAAAACAATAAAAAAATTTAACATACGTGTCCACATGAGAGGAAGGTGGAAAATGCACAACACATAAAAACATCTTTTTACTATGATTTAACTTTACCGAAATCCAGATAGCTTCGAGATCCAGGCCAGGAACGTCCAATTTACGAGAAGAAAGACATCTTTTGATAGCCACGAGAACACCACCCCCACGTCTACTGGAATTAGATGAGGAACCACGGTCCTTTCGGTAAACAAGATAACGATCGTCGAATAGATGCCAGGAATCAATGCCTTCACAAAGCCATGTTTCAGTAACACAAATAACATCATATTCCACAGAACTAAAGAACTCAACAGTTTTGGTGCGTAAACCACGAACGTTCTGATAAAGCAAAGAAAGTCATATTGTCACTAAGCTTCCCCAACAAACGTAAATCTGTTTTGAATCCTCTCTTGTTGGATTAAAACTTTCAGTTCTAGCCTTTTTACTACCTTAAAGCAGTTTGGTTTGAATGGAAACGCGAAAATTCTTATGCTTTTTAATTAAAACAGATTAGCATGATATTTGTTTTGCAAAAGGAAAAAATAAGACGAAATAAAAAACAGAAACGATGAACGATTTAATAGTACACCAAACTGATAAATTAAACATCAGAAACATATATTTTCGTCTCGCCCGTATTTGAATAATTATGAAAAAAACCGGATAAAAATGAATAAATATTTTCCCCCAACAAACATAAATGTTGCGAAACACCGTACGACAAAAAAAGAAAAAAATGCAGGAAAACGATTTTTTTTTCAATCTATACTTATAAAAGTCAATGTTTGTGTGTGTGTGTTTGTCTGCGATGTCCAGACGAATCTATCGCACTTACAGCCATGAAATTTGGTACACAGGTAGTCGTAATGGTGACTGAATGCACCTCGAAGCCGAAATTTTAAATTTTAATGTAGAAATTTTTTATTTAATGTTTTGTGTTGTTTTGGTTGATTTTTCGCACTAATTTCTCAATAGAATGGTTTCGAATAATTGCACGACAAAAATAGATAGACTATCGGAAAGAGCACGCGATTTCCGTTCTAATGAAGTTAGTTTTGACTTTCTAACGTAATTTATTAAATTTTGAGAATTTTTTAAAAAATAGTCAGTTTTACCATCTAAATGTTAGTTTTGTTTTTAAATTTGTTGCATCCGACTTTCTAATAACACTATTATTTTCAATTTTTTTCAGCTCATAACTAGAACGGTTCTGTCGGATTTAAAACAAGAACGGTTAAAATATCTTCTTCCGGTTTTTTTTTTAAATTAATTTTTTTCTGGGCCGTTGAGAGTTATTTTTCTCGATCGAGTTCCTCGCGCGGCACTTTTTCGGAACGTTGAAGCCAATTTTGATTGGCGGACGCGTAAGATACGTCATGACCTTCACCTGAATGAATTACTTCGATTATTATTTTCGGATTTGATTTATATTTTGCTTGCTGTATAATAATCATTTTCACGTTCCAATTTTGTAATATTGTTTTGGATTAACGTACTCTGTACTGTAGCGCGAAAAAAAAAGCAGGAAAATCAAAAAATGTGTATCTTTTGTTTTGATTTTGTTTTCAAAACTTTTTCATGTCATTGTGGGCGGCTTTTTTTTTTTCATTTTGTTAAAGTCCTGATTCCACGGGCAACGCCGTGCGCGTACTGCTAGTTGTTAATAAATCCAAACACAGAAGAACACAGAAGATCGCTGAAAAGGAAATACTAACTTCCGTTAAATAATTTTAAAAAATGCAACACCGGATGCGAAAACTAATAATAGGGGAAAAAAAAAGAATCCGCCGTGAATGAATTCGCCATTCTGCCAATAGATGGCAGCACGTCAATTCATTCATTTTGACGTTTTTAATTAATATCTTCTCAACTAATTACAATTTCGGAATTTAAATAGTCGAAATGGATTCCTTGGATTATTTTCCATCTTTTGGTACTTATGGCTAGTTTCAGGATTCAGTGGTTCGTGAGAAGATAGAGGGACATACATACATACATACGTCTGTTGACGTTCGAATTTTAATAGGATAGATAATTCTTGAAACATAGAAAATCATTTCATTTAGAAAACTGTTATCTTATATAAGCTACTTTTCTCTTAAAATAATATTTTTTCTTTCATCTTTAAGAAGAAAAACAAGGGAAGATAACTAGGTAAAAAATTTTCATAGAATATTTTATGCTCTTTAAAAATAACGGTAAAATATATTTTTAAGTAGAAAATTCTGGCTTAATAAAATCTTCTTCGGTAAGTCGAACTGATTCTTAACGAAGAATGTTAAGATATTCCTCTTTCAAAATCGTTTCTACCTAGTTTTCTTTAAGTATTGATAAATATTAAATTTATTGTGATCTGCAGTTCTTTGAAATGTAAAGCTATTGAAGGGAAGTTAAACAATGAAGAATGGCCTGAATGGGAAAGAGACTAATAACTTCCTTAAGCAATGAAAAAAGAGTATGAACATGTCATTTCAATTCAGCATCAAGTCATAAAAACATGGTTGTTCATCGCCTGATAGAATCATTGATTTTATTCTCTTTGTTAAAAAGTAATGATTGATTTAGAACAATACGCGACAACATTCCCATTAAAATGTATATTATTACAATTAAATATTTAAGGGTTCGCGATATTAAGCCACCATGGCGCGCATGTAAAAAAATGTATCCCTATCTATAAACTTTTTTCAAATTATAATTATTTAATTTCTTAATATAATAATTAATTTCGTTTAAAAATTCTTGTTTTTATTGATTAAATATTATAATTACAAATTTCTGAATATTTCCAAAGCTGACTGTCAAATATTTGTATTAAGTTCAGGCACCTACCGAACAGATAACTATAATTATTAGATATTAAGTGTCTCAATATTATATCGTGATTAATCTATTAATATAATTATTAGATAATTATAATCATTAAAATCGTCACTTTATTTAACATGGTTAATTATAAAAAAATTTGAAACATACGGCTAAGTGTCGGCCAAATGGAAGGATTGGCTGAATATCTTTATGCTAACAGCTGTCGGCAACCGATTCTTTATATAATTAAAGCAAACGATTTTTATGAAATTGTACATTAATATCCTTATATCTGTTATTGGTAATTTATGAAAGTTGTGTTCTAAAAAATGCTCTGGCAAGAGACAAAACAGCCATTTCATCTTAATGTTTATAAATAATGATCCGTACACATTGTTGAGTTTCTTGAAGTGTACTTTGTGTGGGCATGAATTGCTTTGAAATGATATAAAATAAAGCATGTTTCATACTATGCCTAAACTTCCTATAGAATGCCTGAATTGCATACATATCGATATGAAATAGCAAGTGCATGTTTAAAGAATAAGGGATTTAAAAAAAATTGCGAACGATATTTTTCGCATGCTATTCTTTTGCCTGTCGATACTTTATTTAAATTTAAGCAAAAATGTGTTCTTTTTTCTTTCCCTTTTCGATTAAGAGATTAGATCAAAAGTTTAAAATATAGCTTAATTCTTCACTTTGTGAGTGTTTTGAAATTAATTTCTTTGGTAACGTCTCGTTTTGGAGCTACATGAGGGCTATTTTGAGGAGGACCTTGTAATTTCGAGCCGTGATCAGATGACAAGAATGACATTTGATCCGGCACTCCGCTCTTCAAATTTCCATGCCACATCAGCGGCAGGACATTTAACTCCGACGGAATTATCACGCACAAAGCCCGCTTACATGGCAAGAGTTTTTGGTAGAAACTAGTCTCGAACCTTCAACCTTCCGTCCTCCAAAGCCATCGTGGCGTCCTCAAATCTTTAAAAAATTCGCACAGAAAAAATTCCTTTTTTTTCCTTCGCTATTTAAAAAAAATCTTTTATAAGGTTTCGCTTCTTGAGTATCACTAACGAGACTATTTATATTTTCCCTCAAAACGGTACACCTAATAATTTTTAGGTATGCTTATTCAAAAAAGCGCATATTTCATCATAGTTTTTATTTATAATTAAAAAGAATAGTACTGAAGACATGAAAAAACCAGCGGGAGTGGTCTCCCCTAAACTTTCTCGTATACTCCTAACACATGTAGAGAAAACTAGAATAA